>JACEFZ010006439.1:302500-590099 GCA_014155875.1 Cepaea nemoralis | reverse complement strand
AGATGTTCCAGCCATGAGGGTATGAGATACAGCAGCTGGCAGATGTTCCAGCCATGAAGGGTATGAGATACAGCAGCTGGCAGATGTTCCAGCCATGAGGGTATGAGATGCAGCAGCTGGCAGATGTTCCAGCCATGAGGGTATGAGATACAGCAGCTGGCAGATGTTCCAGCTGTAGGGTATGAGATACAGCAGCTGGCAGATGTTCCAGCCATGAGGGTATGAGATACAGCAGCTGGCAGATGTTCCAGCCATGAGGGTATGAGATACAGCAGCTGGCAGATGTTCCAGCTGTAAGGGTATGAGATACAGCAGCTGGCAGATGTTCCAGCCATGAGGGTATGAGATAGCAGCAGCTGGCAGATGTTCCAGCCATGAGGGTATGAGATACAGCAGCTGGCAGATGTTCCAGCTGTAGGGTATGAGATACAGCAGCTGGCAGATGTTCCAGCCATGAGGGTATGAGATACAGCAGCTGGCAGATGTTCCAGCCATGAGGGTATGAGATACAGCAGCTGGCAGATGTTCCAGCCATGAGGGTATGAGATACAGCAGCTGGCAGATGTTCCAGCCATGAGGGTATGAGATGCAGCAGCTGGCAGATGTTCCAGCCATGAGGGTATGAGATACAGCAGCTGGCAGATGTTCCAGCCATGAGGGTATGAGATACAGCAGCTGGCAGATGTTCCAGCCATGAGGGTATGAGATACAGCAGCTGGCAGATGTTCCAGCTGTAAGGGTATGAGATACAGCAGCTGGCAGATGTTCCAGCCATGAGGGTATGAGATACAGCAGCTGGCAGATGTTCCAGCCATGAGGGTATGAGATACAGCAGCTGGCAGATGTTCCAGCCATGAGGGTATGTGATACAGCAGCTGGCAGATGTTCCAGCCATGAGGGTATGCGATATAGCAGATGTTCCAGCACTATGTCATTGAATGTGTCTAGTTTACATGCATGTCAGGATTGTCCTTGACTGTCCACAGGACGAAGTTGCTCACACACTGACAGAGAATCGAGTCTTACAAACAACCAATCATCCGTTTCTGACTGTGAGTATTTGCCACATAAAGTATCTCCCACCGACCTAGTTCTGTCACTACCTTTTTTATATTTGATATACAAGCTGGCGAATGTGATGTGTATTGTTTTATATATTTGATATTACCTCCTAGATATAAGCTGGTGAGTCTCATCTCATCATCTCATCATGTTCCTCTGGTACCTTGCGGTGTCGAGGTGAAGTATAAACATCGTGAGAGTGCCCGATTATGGGCTTCATATATCGATATTCCCATGGACTCTGCTATTCCCTCCGTCCAACGTTTATGTGGTCGGCCTTTTCCTCTGCTTCCCTCTGATCTGTACATCATTGCTTGTTGTGGTATGCTGTTGACTGGTAACCTACTTGCAAGGCCAAACCATTTGACTTGCTGCTTTATAATAAAATCTAGTGCAGCTATAACCCCTACTTTATTCCTGATTTCTTTATTTCTGAACTTATCTCTTCTTGATACATTGAGTATTCTTCTCAGGAATCTCATTTCTGTTGTGATTTTTCTTTTCTCTTTTTCTGTCATTGTCCAGGTTTGGCATTGGTAGCACAGAGTTGGTAGGAAGATTGTGTTGTAAAGTGCTTTCTTAGTAGTTATTGATACATGTTTGTTCTTGAGTATTGGTGCCATTTGTCCAATGAGTTGATTTGCCTTATTGCACCTATTTTCGATTTCGTCTTCAGTCATGGAGCTGTGTGGCTAGCACCTGGGTCAGTCATGGAGCTGGTGGCTAGCACCTGGGTTCAGTCATGGAGCTGTGGGCTAGCACCTGGGTTTCAGTTCATGGAGCTGTGTGGCTAGCACTGGTTTAGTCATGGAGCTGTGTGGCTAGCACATGGGTTCAGTCATGGAGCTGTGTGGCTAGCACCTGGGTTTAGTCATGGAGCTGTGTGGCTAGCACCTGGGTTCAGTCATGGAGCTGTGTGGCTAGCACCTGGGTTTAGTCATGGAGCTGTGTGGCTAGCACCTGGGTTCAGTCATGGAGCTGTGTGGCTAGCACCTGGGTTCAGTCATGGAGCTGTGTGGCCTAGCACCTGGGTTCAGTCATGGAGCTGTGTGGCTAGCACATGGGTTCAGTCATGGAGCTGTGTGGCTAGCACCTGGGTTTAGTCATGGAGCTGTGTGGCTAGCACATGGGTTCAGTCATGGAGCTGTGTGGCTAGCACCTGGGTTCAGTCATGGAGCTGTGTGGCTAGCACCTTGGTTCAGTCATGGAGCTGTGTGGCTAGCACCTTGGTTCAGTCATGGAGCTGTGTGGCTAGCACCTGAGTTCAGTCAAGGAGCTGTGTGGCTAGCACCTTGGTTCAGTCATGGAGCTGTGTGGCTAGCACCTGGGTTCAGTCATGGAGCTGTGTGGCTAGCACCTGAGTTCAGTCATGGAGCTATGTGGCTAGCACCTTGGTTCAGTCATGGAGCTGTGTGGCTAGCACCTGGGTTCAGTCATTGAGCTGTGTGGCTAGCACCTTGGTTCAGTCAGGGAAGCTGTGTGGCTAGCACCTGAGTTCAGTCATGGAGCTGTGTGGCTAGCACCTGAGTTCAGTCATGGAAGCTGTGTGCTAGCACTGAGTTCAGTCATGGAGCTGTGTGGCTAGCACCTGAGTTCAGTCATGGAGCTGTGTGGCTAGCACCTGAGTTCAGTCATGGAGCTGTGTGGCTAGCACCTGAGTTCAGTCATGGAGCTGTGTGGCTAGCACCTGAGTTCAGTCATGGAGCTGTGTGGCTAGCACCTGGGTTCAGTCATGGAGCTGTGTGGCTAGCACCTGAGTTCAGTCATGGAGCTGTGTGGCTAGCACCTTGGTTCAGTCATGGAGCTGTGTGGCTAGCACCTGAGTTCAGTCATGGAGCTGTGTGGCTAGCACCTGGGTTCAGTTATGGAGCTGTGTGGCTAGCACCTGAGTTCAGTCATTGAGCTGTGTGGCTAGCACCTTGGTTCAGTCATGGAGCTGTGTGGCTAGCACCTGAGTTCAATCATGGAGCTGTGTGGCCAGCACCTGGGTTCAGTCAAGGAGCCATGTGGCATAATGGCTAGCACCTGGGTTCAGTCATGGAGCTGTGTAGCTAGCACCTGAGTTCAGTCATGGAGCTGTGTGGCTAGCACCTGAGTTCAGTCATGGAGCTGTGCGGCTAGCACCTGGGTTCAGTCATGGAGCTGTGTGGCTAGCACCTGGGTTCAGTCAAGGAGCCATGTGGCACAGTGGCTAGCACCTGAGTTCAGTCATGGAGCTGTGTGGCTAGCACCTGGGTTCAGTCAGGGAGCTGTGTGGCTAGCACCTGGGTTCAGTCAGGGAGCCATGTGGCACAGTGGCTAGCACCTGGGTTCAGCTAAGTGACTATCTGTGCTAATGACACTCACATGGTATGTTGAATATCTGTGCTAATGACACTCACATGGTATGTTGACTATCTGTGCTAATGACACTCACATTGTGTGTTAGTTATCTGTGCTAATGACACTCACTTGGTGTGTTGACTATCTGTGCCAATGACACTCAAATGGGATGTGGATTATATGTGCTAATGACACTCAAGTGGTGTGTTGAATATCTGTGCTAATGACACTCATGGTGTGTTGACTATCTGTGCTAATGACACTCACGTGGTATGTTGACTATTTGTGCTAATGACACTCACGTGGTATGTAAACTATCTGTGCTAATGACACTCATGTGGTATGTTGAATATCTGTGCTAATGACACTCACGTGATATGTTGACTATCCGTGCTAATGACATTCACATGGTGTGTTCACTATCTGTGCTAATGACACTCACGTGGTGTGTTAGTTATCTGTGCTAATGACACTCATGTGGTGTGTTAGTTATCTGTGCTAATGACACTCACGTGGTGTGTTAGTTATCTGTGCTAATCACACTCACGTGTTATGTTGACTATCTGTGCTAATGACACTCACATGGTATGTTGACTATCTGTGCTAATTACACTCATGTGGTGTGTTGACTATCTGTGCTAATAACACTCACGTGGTATATTGACTATCTGTGCTAATAACACTCATGTGGTATCTTGACTATCTGTGCTAATGACACTTACGTGGTATGTTGAATATCTGTGCTAATGATACTCATGTGGTATGTTGACTATCTGTGCTAATGACACTCACGTGTTATTTTGACTATCTGTGCTAATGACACTCACGTGGTATGTTGAATATCTGTGCTAATGACACGCACGTGTTATGTAGACTATCTGTGCTAATGGCACTCATGTGGCATGTTGAATATCTGTGCTAATGGCACTCATGTGGCATGTTGAATATCTGTGCTAATGGCACTCATGTTGTGTGTTGACTATCTGTGCTAGTAACACTCATGTGATATGTTGACTTTTCAGCAACTCAAGTACTCATTCCAGACCGCGGACAGACTTTGTTTTGTCATGGAGTATGTCAATGGTGGGGAGCTCTTCTTTCACTTGTCACGGGAGCGAGTATTCTCGGAGGAAAGAACCAAGTTCTATGGAGCAGAAATTGTGTCCGCTCTGGGATACTTGCATGAAAACAATATTGTCTACAGGGATCTGAAGGTGAGACTGCTGTAGTCTGGTGTCTGTGATAGGTCTGGGCTGTAGGTCATAGGTTATTGATAGGTCTAGTCTGAAGGTCAGTGATCTGAAGGTGAGACTGCTGTAGTCTGGTGTCTGTGATAGGTCTGGGCTGTAGGTCATAGGTTATTGATAGGTCTAGTCTGCAGGTCAGTGATCTGAAGGTGAGACTGCTGTAGTCTGGTGTCTGTGATAGGTCTGAGCTGTAGGTCATAGGTTATTGATAATTTTGTCTGTAGGTCAGTGATAGGTCTGGGCTGTAGGTCAGTGATAGGTCTGGGCTGTAGGTCAGTAATCTGAAGGTGAGACTGCTGCAGCCTGGTGTCTGTGATAGGTCTGGGCTGTAGGTCAGTGATCTGAGGGTAAAACTGCTGGTGTCTGTGATAGGTCTGGGCTTTAGTTCAGTGATCTAAGGGTAAGATTGGTGTAGCCTGGTGTCTGTGATAGGTCTGTACTGTAGGTCAGTGATAGTTCTGGGCTGTAGGTCAGTGATCTGAGGTTGACTGTTGGTATCAGTGATTGGTCTGGGCTGTAGTTCAGTGAAAGGTCTAGGTTGTAGGTCAGGGATATGAAGGTAAGCCTGCTACAGCCTGGTGTCAGTGATAAGTCTTGGCAAGGTCAGTAATAGGTCTGGGTTGTAGGTCAGTGATAGGTCTTTAGCTGTCAGTCAGTGATAGGTCTGGGTTATAAGTCAGTGATAGGTCTGGGTGATAGGTCTGAGCTGTAGGTCAGTGATAGGTCTGGGTTGTAGGTCAGTAATAGGTCTGGGTTGTAGGTCAGTGATAGGTCTGGGTTATAGATCAGTGATAGGTCTGGGTTGTAGGTCAGTAATAGGTCTGGGTTGTAGGTCAGTGATAGGTCTGGGTTATAGGTCAGTAATAGGTCTGGGTTGTAGGTCAGTGATAGGTCTGGGTTATAGGTCAGTAATAGGTCTGAGTTGTAGGTCAGTGATATGTCTGGATTATAGGTCAGTAATAGGTCTGAGTTGTAGATCAGTGATAGGTCTGGGTTGTAGGTCAGTAATAGGTCTGGGTTGTAGGTCAGTGATAGGTCTGGATTATAGGTCAGTAATAGGTCTGAGTTGTAGGTCAGTGATAGGTCTGGGTTATAGGTCAGTAATAGGTCTGGGTTGTAGGTCAGTGATATGTCTGGGTTATAGGTCAGTAATAGGTCTGGGTTGTAGGTCTGGGTTATAGGTCAGTAATAGGTCTGGGTTGTAGGTCACTGATAGGTCTGAGCTGTAGGTCAGTAATAGGTCTGGGTTATAGGTCAGTAATAGGTCTGGGTTGTAGGTCAGTGATAGGTCTTTAGCTGTAGATTATTGTTAGGTCTGGGTTATAGGTCAGTGATAAGTCTGGGTTGTAGGTCAGTGATAGGTCTGAGCTGTAGGTCAGTAATAGGTCTGGGTGATAGGTCAGTAATAGGTCTGGGTTGTAGGTCAGTGATAGTTCTGAGCTGTAGGTCAGTGATAGGTCTGGGTTATAGGTCAGTAATAGGTCTGGGCTATAGGTCAGTGATGTGAAGGTAATACAGCTACAGCCTAGTGTCAGTGATCTGAGGGTCATCATCATCATGTGCCTCACCAGTAAGCTTGGGTGGTCATGTTTTGCCATCTCACTCGATCACCAGAGTTGTGGATCAGCTCTGTGTTTCTGTCTGGACCATACAACGAAGCCAAGCCATCCAGGTATTTACTTCTCTGCCCTCCCCTTATTCTCTTCCCCTCGATCTTGCCAGTTATCAGCAAGTTCTCAATTTTATTTCTTCTCATAACGTGGCCAAAAAATTTTAACTGTCTACGTCTAATTTCTCTAATCAGTTTATGGTTTTCATTTGTTTCTTGTAGGACTTGGTCATTGGTTTTTCTGTTTGTCCATGGTATTCTTTGCATTTTCCTCAGAAACCACATTTCCAGAGCCATCAGATGTTTTTCAACTTGTCTGCTCATTGTCCACACTTCACATCCATACAAAAGTACAGGTTCTATGTAGCACCTCAACGCTCTTTTTCTCGTTGAAAGTTACATCTTTTTATTGTTAAGTATGTTTTTCATCTTGCAAAAGGCTGCCTTCGCCATGGCAATTCTTGTTCTAATCTCTGCAAGACATCTCCCATCAGATGTTATGACTGTTCTGAGATAATTGTACCGATTCACTTGTTTAAGAATATTCCCATTTACTTGTATATTACATTGTGGTAATTCCTTCTTCTTAGTGATGACCATAATCTGTGTCTTCTTACAATTTAATTCTAACCCAAGTTGTTCACTGTGTGCAACAATTGCATCTATAAATGTTGCAGATCCTGCTCATTGTCTGTAATCAATACTGTATCATCTGCATATCTAATGTTATTGATGTTATGTCCCCCAATGATGATTCCTTTCATATCATCAACATTTCTGAAAATACTTTCACTGTACAGGGGAAAAAGATCTGGAGACATTACATGTCCCTTTCTCACACCTCTCTTAATAGGCTGATATTGACCGACTTCATTATCAATCTTTATGGCAGCTTGTTGTTTCCAATATATGTTTTTTATGAGTCTAAGGTCTTTCCCATCAATTTGCAGATCTCCAATCTTGTTGGCATGTCTTAATTTATCGAAAACAAAGATGTAGGTCTTTGTTTACTTCTATAGAATATTCAATTACTGTTCTCAGCATATACACAGCATTTACTGTACCCTTGCCTTCTACAAAACAACATTGTTCTTCGCCTATTTCAGGTTGTATTTTCTTCCTGCCAGTCTCCCTGGTGTAGGGGTTAAGCATGTTGTTCATAATCCTGTATACTCTCGTACGAAATACAGCTGCGCGAGATTCAGCAGCGGATCGAGTCGCATTGGTTACTTATGGGGGTATGTGAGCCGGTCGTTCAGAAAGCAATCGCAAACTACTGAACGTAAAACTTGCCAAGTCATCAACAGCAGCTGAAAATGATGTGTCGACTGCAATGTCCTGTAAAGGATATGTGAGAAAAAAAATTTCTTCCTATATTTTTGCATGATATTCTTAGCAAAATATTTGGGATGTGGCTCATTATACTAATTGTTCGATGTTGATCACACTCCAAGGTTCCCAATTTCATCAGGATTGCAATAAATATAGAATTACATAATTCAGGAGGTATATCTCCATGATCTGAGGGAAGACTGTATAAGCCTTAGGTCTGGGCTATAGGTCAGTGATAGGTTTGGGCTGTAGGTCAGTGATAGGTCTTTGGCTGTAGGTTAGTGATTGGTCTTGGCTGTAGGCCAGTGAAAGGTCTTTGGCTGTAGGTTAGTGATTGGTCTTGGCTGTAGGCCAGTGAAAGGTCTTTGGCTGTAGGTCAGTGAAAGGTCTTTGGCTGTAGGTCAGTTATTGGTCTGGACTGTAGGTCAGTGATAGGCCTTTAACTTTATGTCAGTGATAGGTCTTTGGCCATAGGTCAGTGAAAGGTCTTTGGCTGTAGGTCAATTATTGATCTGGACTGTAGGTCAGTGATAGGCCTTTAACTTTATGCCAGTGATAGGTCTAAGGCTGCAGGTCATTGTTTGGTCTGTGCTGTATGGTAGTGATAGGTCTTTAGCTGTATGTCAGTGATAGGTCTTTGGCTATAAGGTCAATGATTGGTCTGGGCTGTAGGTCAGTGATTGGTCTGGACTGTAGGTCAGTGATAGATCTTTGGCTGTAGGTCAGTGATTGGTCTGGGCTGTAGGTCAGTGATTGATCTGGGCTGTATATAAAGGTCGAGAGGATCGACTTTATTGCCCTGGGATTTACCCCATATGGCTCTGTTCCTTTCGACAAGCTGCCCGCTAAAAGCATCGCACAAAGCACGAACACCATTGCTCCAGCGACGACCCCGAGGAGTCTCAGAGAAAAATGCACTCATGAACCAAAAAAGCAATCAAGTCAGTTCTAAGCGACAGGCCAACTGCCATCATTCCGAACATGGTATTTGTGATGTTCAGTTGTGTAACTGTTGGTAGTTGTGTAAATGTTGGTAGTTGTGTAAATGTGGTAGTTGTGTAAATTTGGTAGTTGTGTAACTGTTGCTAGTTGTATAACTGTTGGTAATTGTGATGTTCAGTTGTGCAAATGTTGGTATTTGTGATGTTCAGTTGTGTTGGTAGTTGTGTAAATGTTGGTAGTTGTGTAACTGTTGGTAGTTGTGTAACTGTTACTAGATGTGATGTTCAGGTGTTTTAATCTTGGTAGTTGCATAAATGTTGGTAGTTGTGTAACTGTTGGTAGTTGTGTAAATGTTGGTAGATATGATGTTCAGCTGTGTAAATGTTGTTACTTGTGTAAATGTTGGTAGATGTATAAATGTTGGTAGTTGTGTAAATGTTGGTATTTGTGCAAATGTTGGTAACAGATGTTCAGTTGTGTAAATGTTGGTAGTTGTGTAATTGTTGGTAGATTTGATGTTGAGTTGTGTAAATGTTGGTAGGTGTGATGTCCAGTTGTGTAAATGTTGGTAGTTGTGAAAATGTTGGTAGATATGTAAATGTTGGTAGTTGTGTAAGTGTTGGTAGATATGAAATCTTGGTAGTTGTGTTAATGTTGCTAGATGTGTAAATGGTTGTAGTTGTAAAAATGTTTATAGTTGTGTTTAGTTTAGTTTAGTCGATGGATCAACATCGCGGCACACGGGTGTAACCCATAAGTGCTCCGTTCTCCTCCTAACTCAAACCTGAGTCTGGAGAAACTCAGCTCAGTGCACGAACTCCGTAGCACCGGCGAGGATCCTGAAATACTTTGGGTAGGTTTTTAATTTTGAAATTTTGCCCGGGCAGCGCCGTTAGGCTACTCTTTTTCGATTTCCAACTGCCAAGGGATTTTTTATGTGCGTAATAATACACATGGGCGTCCGATCTCACTACCCAGAGACCAGGGGAAATTTTTACTAGAAGTCCACGTGAAAAAATCCTGGTCCTCACCGGGGCTTGAACCCAGGACCTCCAGCACTCGAGGCGGACATCATACCTCGAGACCACGCAGCGCACGCATTTACAGGTGTGTAAATGTTGGTAGATGTGTAAATGTTGGTAAATGTGATGTTTAGTTGTGTAAATGTTGGTAGATGTGATGCTCAGTTGTGTAAATGTTGGTAGATGTGATGTTCAGTTGTGTAAATGTTGGTAGATGTTAAGTTCAGTTGTATAAATGATGGTAGTTGTATTACGGTTGGTAGTTGTGATGTGTCAGTTAATTTTATCCTTCAGTTGGAGAATCTACTGCTGGACAAAGATGGCCACATCAAGATTGCAGACTTTGGTCTGTGTAAGGAAGAGATGTTCTTCGGAGCCAGCACCAACACCTTCTGTGGTACCCCAGAGTACCTGGCACCAGAGGTAAGCCTGCAGCCTGACATCTTGTTGTGGTCTTGTCATTGTGTTGTGTCTGAGAATTGTTCCTTGTCAGACACATGTCATCTGACTTGTCTCTTGTTGTGGTGTGGTTGTTGTGTTCTGTGTGAGAATTGTTCCTTGTCAGACATACGTCGCCTGACTTGTCTCTTGTCGTGGTGTGGTTGTTGTGTTCTGTGTGAGAATTGTTCCTTGTCAGACATACGTCACCTGACTTGTCTTTTGTTGTGGTGTGGTTGTTGTGTTCTGTGTGAGAATTGTTCCTTGTCAGACATCCATCACCTGACTTGTCTCTTGTTGTGGTGTGGTTGTTGTGTTCTGTGTGAGAATTGTTCCTTGTCAGACATACGTCACCTGACTTGTCTCTTGTTGTGGTGTGGTTGTTGTGTTCTGTGTGAGAATTGTTCCTTGTCAGACATCTGTCACCTGACTTGTCTCTTGTTGTGGTGTGGTTGTTGTGTTCTGTGTGAGAATTGTTCCCTGTCAGACATACGTCACCTGACTTGTCTCTTGTTGTGGTGTGGTTGTTGTGTTCTGTGTGAGAATTGTTCCCTGTCAGACATACGTCACCTGACTTGTCTCTTGTTGTGGTGTGGTTGTTGTGTTCTGTGTGAGAATTGTTCCTTGTCAGACATCTGTCACCTGACTTGTCTCTTGTTGTGGTGTGGTTGTTGTGTTCTGTGTGAGAATTGTTCCCTGTCAGACATACGTCACCTGACTTGTCTCTTGTTGTGGTGTGGTTGTTGTGTTCTGTGTGAGAATTGTTCCTTGTCAGACATCTGTCACCTGACTTGTCTCTTGTTGTGGTGTAGTTGTTGTTGGTGTGGTGGTTGTGGTGGTGGTGTAAGTTTTTGTGGGAAGATTTTGTCAATACTAACTAGATCCTAACATAATCTGCCTCTGTTGTCTTGAGAAAATCTCAACATTGGTGTGATAACTTGTGTGCCAAAAAAGTGTCTGGCTATGTCAAAGTGTCAACAGGAGAGTGTAACTAGAATCATTGTTGCACTGAGTCATCAAACCTGATGAAACCTTTGGCCTTGATGCTCTCTCTCTCTCTCTCTCTCTCTCTCTCTCTCTCTCTCTCTCTCTCTCTCTCTCTCTCTCTCTCTCTCTCTCTCTCTCTCTCCCTCCCCCTCCCTCTCTCTCTCTCTGTGGGGGGGGGGGGGGGGGCTGGTTACATCAGCTCATCAACCAACCAGCTAGTGGGTGTATGTGAGCACAGGCTTTCCGCGACCTTTGCACTCAGACTATATGTGGTTGAATGTCAGTAGATGAGCACACAAGCAGAAATGGGTTTGTGTGTACTGTGAGTGCCGAGCCAAGTAGGGGTGTACCTAGCCTACCTGTTGCCACTTAGAATGTCCCATGTGTACTGTGAGTGCCAAGTAGGGGTGTACCTAGCCCAGCTGCTGCCACTTAGAATGTCCAATGTGTACTGTGATGTTCTATGCTCTCAGGTTGCCAGGTTGGAAGATCCAGTGTCAAAACAGCTTGACTATGTCCAGCCACAGGGAATAAACCTTGTAAAGGCCAAGGTGTGTGAACTGGTCTAACTCTGTCGGGACACTGCCTGGCATGTAGCAAGGCCGGCAGTCATCACACATCACACTAGAAAATCCTGCCCACACAATACATGTGATAAATATGTGACTTCTTAATATGTTTGTTGTCCTATACATGTAATAAATATGTGACTTCTTAATATGTTTGTTGTCCTGCTTGGTACCTGCTGTGATGTGTGTATGATCTGCCGCTGCAGGTGCTGGAAGACAATGACTACGGCCGAGCGGTGGACTGGTGGGGTACCGGAGTGGTCATGTATGAGATGATGTGTGGCAGGCTTCCATTCTACAACAAAGACCATGACATTCTCTTTGAGCTGATCCTGCTGCAGCATGTCAAGTTCCCCAGAAATCTCTCAGAAGAAGCCAAAAGCCTGCTCAGTGGTTTGTTGGTCAAGAAGCCCAAACAGCGGTAAGTCCAGTCTGAACATGGACATAGTCAAATACAAGATTGGGGACCGCATATCCTTGTTATCGTGACATATTCTATAGCAGACGCAGGGTTTCCAGCGCAGTCGCCCTCTCACTGCCACACTGGCCACCTTACACACCAGAACATGTTCTGTTAGCATTTGATGAACCTAGTTTAGAACATGTTCTGTTAGCATTTGATGAGCCTAGTTTAGAACATGTTCTGTTACCATTTGATGAGCCTAGTTCAGAACATGTTCTGTTACCATTTGATGAGTCTAGTTTAGAACATGTTCTGTTACCATTTGATGAGCCTAGTTTAGAACATGTTCTGTTACCATTTGATGAGCCTAGTTTACAACATGTTCTGTTAGCATTTGATGAGCCTAGTTTAGAACATGTTCTGTTACCATTTGATGAGCCTAGTTTACAACATGTTCTGTTAGCATTTGATGAGCCTAGTTTACAACATGTTCTGTTAGCATTTGATGAGTCTAGTTTAGAACATGTTCTGTTAGCATTTGATGAGCCTAGTTTACAACATGTTCTGTGATCATTTGATGAGTCTAGTTTAGAACATGTTCTGGGATCATTTGATGAGCCTAGTTTAGGTCAGGAACCATGTTAGGTCAGGAACTACCTACCAGCTATCCTGTACAACATGTTCTGCCATCACTAGCCAGGTCTGTCATACACCTGAACCCACAACTATGTCATCACTAGCCAGGTCTATCATACACCTGAACCATACCAACAACTATGTAATCACTAGCCAGGTCTATCATACACCTGAACCAACAACTATGTCATCACTAGCCAGGTCTATCATACACCTGAACCAACAACTTTGTCATCACTAGCCAGGTCTATCATACACCTGAACCAACAACAATGTCATCACTAGCCAGGTCTATCATACACCTGAACCAACAACAATGTCATCACTAGACAGGTCTATCATACACCTGAACCAACAACTATGTCATCACTAGCCAGGTCTATCATACACCTGAACCAACAACAATGTCATCACTAGACAGATCTATCATACACCTGAACCAACAACTATGTCATCACTAGCCAGGTCTATCATACACCTGAACCCACAACTATGTCATCACTAGCCAGATCTATCATACACCTGACCACACAACTATGTCATCACTAGCCAGGTCTGAGAAGAGACCTCATCCACGTACATATGCAAGCATTATGGATATTCTGCTGCTGATGAGGCCATGAACCTGATATCTCATTTGTGTGTCTGTCCTAACACACCACTAACCCACATATAGCTGTCCTGTCAGTATTGACATGTTTCATGTGTCTGTCATTGACATGCTTCATGTGTCTGTCATTGACATGCTTCATGTGTCTGTCATTGACATGCTTCATCTGTCTGTCATTGACATGCTTCATGTGTCTGTCATTGACAAGCTTCATCTGTTTGTCATTGACATGTTTCATCTGTGTGTCATTGACATGCTTCATCTGTCTGTCATTGACATGCTTCATCTGTTTGTCATTGACATGCTTCATCTGTCTGTCATTGACATGCTTCATCTGTCTGTCATTGACATGCTTCATGTGTCTGTCATTGACATGCTTCATGTGTCTGTCATTGACATGCTTCATGTGTCTGTCATTGACATGCTTCATGTGTCTGTCATTGACATGCTTCATCTGTTTGTCATTGACATGCTTCATCTGTTTGTCATTGACATGCTTCATCTGTTTGTCATTGACATGCTTCATGTGTCTGATATTGACATGCTTCATGTGTTTGTCATTGACATGCTTCATCTGTCTGTCATTGACATGCTTCATCTGTCTGTCATTGACATGCTTCATGTGTCTGTCATTGACATGCTTCATGTGTCTGATATTGACATGCTTCATCTGTTTGTCATTGACATGCTTCATGTGTCTGTCATTGACATGCTTCATATGTCTGTCATTGACATGCTTCATCTGTCTGTCATTGACATGCTTCATCTGTTTGTCATTGACATGCTTCATCTGTTTGTCATTGTCATGCTTCATGTGTTTGTCATTGACATGCTTTATGTGTTTGTCATTGATATGCTTCATCTGTCTGTCATTGACATGCTTCATCTGTCTGTCATTGACATGCTTCATCTGTCTGTCATTGACATGCTTCATCTGTTTGTCATTGACATGCTTCATCTGTCTGTCATTGACATGCTTTATGTGTCTGTCATTGACATGCTTTATGTGTCTGTCATTGACATGCTTCATCAGTTTGTCATTGACATGCTTCATCTGTTTGTCATTGACATGCTTCATCTGTTTGTCATTGACATGCTTCATATGTTGGTCATTGACATGCTTCATATGTTGGTCATTGACATGCTTCATCTGTTTGTCATTGACATGCTTCATCTGTTTGTCATTGACATGCTTCATCTGTTTGTCATTGACATGCTTCATCTGTCTGTCATTGACATGCTTCATCTGTTTGTCATTGACATGCTTTATCTGTTTGTCATTGACATGCTTCATCTGTTTGTCATTGACATGCTTCATCTGTCTGTCATTGACATGCTTTATGTGTCTGTCATTGGACATGCTTCATCTGTTTGTCATTGACATGCCTTCATCTGTCTGTCATTGACATGCTTCATCTGTCTGTCATTGACATGCTTCATGTGTCTGTCATTGACATGCTTCATGTGTCTGTCATTGACATGCTTCATGTGTCTTGTCATTGACATGCTTCATGTGTCTGTCATTGACATGCTTCATCTGTTTGTCATTGACATGCTTCATCTGTTTGTCATTGACATGCTCATCTGTTTGTCATTGACATGCTTAATGTGTCTGATATTGACATGCTTCATGTGTTTGTCATTGACATGCTTCATCCGTCTGTCATTGAAATGCTTCATTCTGTCTGTCATTGACATGCTTCATGTGTCTGTCATTGACATGCTTCATGTGTCTGATATTGACATGCTTCATCTGTTTGTCATTGACAGGCTTCATGTGTCTGTCATTGACATGCTTCATATGTCTGTCATTGACATGCTTCATCTGTCTGTCATGACAATGCTTCATCTGTTTGTCATTGACATGCTTCATCTGTTTGTCATTGTCATGCTTCATGTGTTTGTCATTGACATGCTTTATGTGTTGTCATTGATATGCTTCATCTGTCTGTCATTGACATGTTCATTGACATGCTTCATGTGTCTGTCATTGACATGCTTCATGTGTCTGTCATTGACATGCTTCATCTGTCTGTCATTGACATGCTTCATGTGTCTGTCATTGACAAGCTTCATCTGTTTGTCATTGACATGTTTCATCTGTGTGTCATTGACATGCTTCATCTGTCTGTCATTGACATGCTTCATCTGTTTGTCATTGACATGCTCATCTGTCTGTCATTGACATGCTTCATCTGTCTGTCATTGACATGATGTGTCTGTCATTGACATGCTTCATGTGTCTGTCATTGACATGCTTCATGTGTCTGTCATTGACATGCTTCATGTGTCTGTCATTGACATGCTTCATCTGTTTGTCATTGACATGCTTCATCTGTTTGTCATTGACATGCTTCATCTGTTTGTCATTGACATGCTTCATGTGTCTGATATTGACATGCTTCATGTGTTTGTCATTGACATGCTTCATCTGTCTGTCATTGACATGCTTCATCTGTCTGTCATTGACATGCTTCATGTGTCTGTCATTGACATGCTTCATGTGTCTGATATTGACATGCTTCATCTGTTTGTCATTGACATGCTTCATGTGTCTGTCATTGACATGCTTCATATGTCTGTCATTGACATGCTTCATCTGTCTGTCATTGACATGCTTCATCTGTTTGTCATTGACATGCTTCATCTGTTTGTCATTGTCATGCTTCATGTGTTGTCATTGACATGCTTTATGTGTTTGTCATTGATATGCTTCATCTGTCTGTCATTGACATGCTTCATCTGTCTGTCATTGACATGCTTCATCTGTCTGTCATTGACATGCTTCATCTGTTTGTCATTGACATGCTTCATCTGTCTGTCATTGACATGCTTTATGTGTCTGTCATTGACATGCTTTATGTGTCTGTCATTGACATGCTTCATCAGTTTGTCATTGACATGCTTCATCTGTTTGTCATTGACATGCTTCATCTGTTTGTCATTGACATGCTTCATATGTTGGTCATTGACATGCTTCATATGTTGGTCATTGACATGCTTCATCTGTTTGTCATTGACATGCTTCATCTGTTTGTCATTGACATGCTTCATCTGTCTGTCATTGACATGCTTCATCTGTCTGTCATTGACATGCTTCATCTGTTTGTCATTGACATGCTTTATCTGTTTGTCATTGACATGCTTCATCTGTTTGTCATTGACATGCTTCATCTGTCTGTCATTGACATGCTTTATGTGTCTGTCATTGACATGCTTCATCTGTTTGTCATTGACATGCTTCATCTGTCTGTCATTGACATGCTTCATCTGTCTGTCATTGACATGCTTCATGTGTCTGTCATTGACATGCTTCATGTGTCTGTCATTGACATGCTTCATGTGTCTTGTCATTGACATGCTTCATGTGTCTGTCATTGACATGCTTCATCTGTTTGTCATTGACATGCTTCATCTGTTTGTCATTGACATGCTTCATCTGTTTGTCATTGACATGCTTCATGTGTCTGATATTGACATGCTTCATGTGTTTGTCATTGACATGCTTCATCTGTCTGTTCATTGACATGCTTCATCTGTCTGTCATTGACATGCTTCATGTGTCCTGTCATTGACATGCTTCATGTGTCTGATATTGACATGCTTCATCTGTTTGTCATTGACATGCTTCATGTGTCTGTCATTGACATGCTTCATATGTCTGTCATTGACATGCTTCATCTGTCTGTCATTGACATGCTTCATCTGTTTGTCATTGACATGCTTCATCTGTTTGTCATTGTCATGCTTCATGTGTTTGTCATTGACATGCTTTATGTGTTTGTCATTGATATGCTTCATCTGTCTGTCATTGACATGCTTCATCTGTCTGTCATTGACATGCTTCATGTGTCTGTCATTGACATGCTTCATGTGTCTGTCATTGACATGCTTCATGTGTCTGTCATTGACATGCTTTCATCTGTTTGTCATTGACATGCTTCATCTGTTTGTCATTGACATGCTTCATCTGTTTGTCATTGACATGCTTCATGTGTCTGATATTGACATGCTTCATGTGTTTGTCATTGACATGCTTCATCTGTCTGTCATTGACATGCTTCATGTGTCTGTCATTGACATGCTTCATGTGTCTGATATTGACATGCTTCATCTGTTTGTCATTGACATTCTTCATGTGTCTGTCATTGACATGCTTCATATGTCTGTCATTGACATGCTTCATCTGTCTGTCATTGACATGCTTCATCTGTTTGTCATTGACATGCTTCATCTGTTTGTCATTGTCATGCTTCATGTGTTTGTCATTGACATGCTTTATGTGTTTGTCATTGATATGCTTCATCTGTCTGTCATTGACATGCTTCATCTGTCTGTCATTGACATGTGTCAGGATCTTCTATTAGGCTCGTTGGCTAACACATGTGAGACAGTACAAGTACAACGTAATTCGACGTAAGACATAGCAACACAAGTTCAATGGATTTATTACCACATTAAATACATAACAATAGTTACAGCAATGTACTAACATATAACTCACAACCACAATACAGCTCATAGGTCTGACGCTCACGATATCAGTCGTTCAGCTCACAACCACGGAGATTCACACAAACGCCTTGCTCTCGACACACACGTCCGTTCAGATGTCCAGTCCCAGCTTGGTCTGAGATTAACACACACACTGTCCACTGCCTCTCGTGGGGTCACGTGGCTTTGCGTGCGTCTGTCGTCAGCGCTGGTCGTGTGTCAGGTAAGAATCTCGCCAGCCGACAACTCTTGTCCGCCGGGTGCCGTAACGATGTTGCTGCACACTTAGGCTCTGACATTCTCCCCGGGTACTTCAATGAAAGATGCCATCTTTCATTCATGATGTATGTATATACTGGGGTAGTGTTAATTTCATGTCAGAGACTACTCTTTCCCAGTGTTATGCATGAAAATACATATAAGGCATAGAAATATATACACAAAAAATGTAAGTTGTATTGACATGACAAATGAAGTACAATTTTTAACACAATTCAGGTTTCATCCCCCTGATGCCTGGTTACCTTCATTGCAATAATACCCAGTCAGATCAGTAGCACCAGCTTCACGCATCTACCTCCCAGCTATTTGAAAAAAACGTAATAATATGATTGTTTTGCAACAACCATCTAGCCAGACTGAAATACGGCTTTGTATTAGTCGTATTAAACACTTAAACTCTGCCCTCATTTGGTCAGGAGCTCTTATGTTGGTTTGCAATGTTGGCAGCTCTATGACATGCTTGGTGGACGCCTACCTGCTGTGCCAAACATTTGAGCAACAAAATGTCTATCTATACAATACACATTAATGAATATGTTTCAAATTATGGCCCTTGATGTAATTCACAAATGCAAGGGAAGTAATTTTGACATTTAAGAAATTCCATACATTACAATAATTATTTAATTTCTTAGCGTCATTGCTTGACGTTTCTTCATATTAACGAGAAAAAGTCGGTAATATGAATACATTAATCAAGATATAATTCTAAGATTACACTAATCAAAATAAATAAGTACCCAATTGGTATATTATATTTTATAGATTCGAAAGGATTTTACAAGTGTCATAAATTTTTGGAAATTTGTACATAGTCTGCTAATTATGTTATACATTTTAAATTATACCGGAAATATACACGAAACGAAAAATTTGGTTGATGTTACATTTTCTGAACACAAATGATCCGGTTTTATTTCGGAACGGATAGTAGAATGTTCTCACAGTTCGTGTCTGATGTTATAGTATGACAACGGATTATGATGGAATGTTCTTATTTCCGCTGTGTTCACACGTCGAACGATTTGGATCACATTCGCTGTAGAGGTGATGTAGGAGTCAATGTTCGGTCCACATTTGCACATGTTAAAATATCACGGTGAAAAAAAATCACCCACAAATGTCACAATGGTAAAGTTCGCTTTTGATAATTGGTTAAGCGTTTGTGACACTGTTGTTGGTGTCTATATACAATTAATATCGTTCTCATTCTAACACACACTACACAATTATACTACACTCATTACATGACTTGATTAAAATAAGTATATTATACATGTCGGTCTCCAAACCGTATCACAATTTTGATTATTGACCTTACACAGTAGGTGAATGGAAAAAAAATTCACTCATTGGTGGCTGTGTTGGGCTGAGTGTAATATTACACAGTGCACTCAGACATTGCTTACTGGGTCTGTCGGACAACGGGACAAAAGGTCGGCGATTGTATTCATTCTGCCGGGAATATGGCGAACTTCAAAACTGAAATTCTGAAGCTTCAAGGACCAGCGAGCAATCATGTTATTTGATGGTACTGTGGAATTGATATACCTTAATGGACTGTTGTCAGTTTCGATGATAAAGTGACGTCCTAGAAGATATCTGGACAGCTTTGTTACACTTTCTACTAAGGCCAATGCCTCTAACTGCGGAATGGACCAGGCCCGCTCTCGGGGTCTTAGTTTTCTTGATAGAAAACAAACGGGATGCAGGATATCGTTGTATTCCTGCAAAAGGACTGCACCGATCGCAATGGAGCTAGCATCTGTTCTCAATCTGAAAGGTAAACGAATGTTGGGCAATTTAAGGATGAGATTAGGTGTATTCTTATCAGAAAAGTGTGCCAAAACTTTATCAAATGCATTTCGTAGGCATTCATCGTTTACAACTTTTTCGGGTTTATTCTTGGTTAGTAAGTTCGAAAAAACCTCAGTCAGTTCTGAAAAATCAGGAATAAAGTTTCTATAATAATTAATAAGTCCCAACAAACTGCGGACTTGTTTCTTATTTGTTGGAAGTGACAGTTTTAGAATTTTGGAGACAATTTTGTTGTCTGTCATGACAAAGCCATTGGATATTCTGTACCCCAAAAATGATATCTCTTGGTAAGCCATGCTCACCTTTGAAGGCTTCACTGTCAGTCCGTGTTGTCTGATACGTTCTAGTGTCTGTTCCAGTATCTTTATATGTTCCGTCATTGTCTCTGTATGGACACAGATGTCGTCAATATAGGAAACTATATTAGGAATGTCAGATAGGAGGAGTCGTGTCATGCGTACAAATGTGGCTGGGGCATTGACTAGCCCAAATGGAAGTTTGCACCATTCGTACAGTCCCCAAGGCGTGGCGAAAGCTGTTAGATGTCTGCTGTCTTCATGTACAGCAATCTGCCAGTAACCTTTAGCCATGTCAAGGGTCGTGAAGAACTTAGCGTCAGTCAGTTCTGTCAGAAGATCGTCCGTATTTGCCATTGGTTCAAGATCTAAAACAGTTATTTTGTTCAGTTTTCTGTAATCAATGCAAAGTCGTATTGTGTTGTCCTTTTTCCGTACAATGACCATGGGTGAAGAGAAGTCTGATAGGGATCGTCTGATGATGTTGTTTTTTTCTAAGTTGATGATTTCCTGATGCAATTGTTCCTTGTAATGTAATGGTATTGTGTATGGTCTGCATCTTATGGGTGTGTTTGATGTGAGTGTGATGTGATGCTGTACTAACTCTGTTTGTCCTGGGTTGTCTGAAAAGATGGTGTTGTACTCTTGTATCAACTGTTTGCACCTGTTTGTCTCTGCTTGACTTATGTTTGGATTGATCTTGATCTCCTTCAAGCAGTTTGTCGTGTCTAATGTAGGTGTTGGAATCTCGTCGCTAGAATCGTCATCTTCGTGATCTATTATCACGGTGCAAGCTGTCGTATCGTCTTGTTCGTTGTCTCTGTTGAAGTATGGTCTTAGCATATTGATGTGAAATATTTTGTGTTTGTCTTTTATCAGGATTTCGTAGTCAACAGGAGAGATTTGTCTTGTCACTTTAAAAGGTCCCTGCCAAGAATCTGTCAGTAGCTGTCTGTCACTAGGTAGTAGTAGTAGGACGTCCTGTCCAGCTGTCAATGTTATAGTCCTGTTACCTTTGTCTGCGTATTGTCTGTAAGTAGCACCAGATAGTTTTAGTGCACTTTTAGCAATTTCACATGATTTCATTATCCTTTCACGCAATGATGTTACATACACAAATGATGATATGGGTTTTAATACTGGAGTGGAATCAGTTAACATTTGGTGATAAATTGTTAATGGGCCGCGTGGTTTGGCACCATAGATGAGTTCAAAAGGAGAGAAACCGGGTACTAGAATGTGGTACCTCGCGATAAGCAAAAAGGACAGCTGGTAAGTATAGATCCCAGTTATTGGGGTGATCTTGAGTTACTTTGGCTAGCATGTGCTTCAGATCCCCGTTAAGCTTTTCTATAATCCCGCTCGAGTGAGGATGATAGGGGCTATTGAAGACTTGCTTCACTCCTAGCATTTTAGTGAAAGCTTGAGTGGATGCGGCGATAAATTGAGTGCCTCTATCAGACTGGATAGTATCTGGAAACCCAATTCGGGAGAAAATATGGAAGAACACTTCCATGATATCGTTGGCAGTAATGTTCTTTAACGGAATCGCTTCTGGCCAGCGACTACATTGATCAATAATTGTTAGAATATATTTATTCCCTCTAGTTGTTGTATGACTAAGAGGGCCCACAATGTCAACTGATAATTTTTCAAAAGGTCGACTGGCTAAGTCAGTGACTTGTAACTTTGCCTGTGGGTGTTTACCTTTCTTTACCAGTTTCTGGCATGTATCACAACTTCTGCAATATGTTTTTATGTCATTACAGAATTTTGGCCAATGAAACTGTGTCAATAGTCTTGACCTGGTTTTAACATATGCCATATGACCTGCAAAAGGTATATCGTGAGCAAGATGTAAAGCTTGCTTGCGATAAGTAATTGGTAACACAGTTTGCTTTGTTGTAACGTCACCTTTGGTGTAGTACCTGGTGAGTATATCATTGTATAAAGCAAAATGCCATTTAGCATTTTTCGTTACTCTTGGCTTTTTGCCGATCAGGTCAAAATACTTTGACAGTGAAGGATCAGCTTTTTGAGCTGTTATGAATGTTTCCTTCATCGAGTCACTAGGTGGTACTTCTGGGCTAAGCATTTGAATAGCCTCAGTTTGGTTATTTTCATCTTGCACTCTAGCAGTAGCTCTTGTTACTGCGTTCACACGCTCAATGACATCAGATGATGATGGAATGATATCGTCAATGATGTGATGAGAACTTAGTGCTGCATTAGCTAACATACATTCAACTGGTGATATGACATTTTCAATGACATTTGGTGGTGATGTGTTATCAATAATACATAGTGATGTTATGTCATGGTTATGATGTTTGTCATTCACCTCAGGTAAATTTCCGATGATTATATCGCACACTGGGTTTGTAAGTGCTGCGACCTTTACTTTCCCGGTGAGGAATGGTGTTTCGATGTATGCCCAAGCTAATGGATACTTTTCAATATTGCCTGAAAATGTTCTACATGTGATGTGTCTACCTGTGTAGTCTGTAGGTGTTATGAATGTTGTTTTCAGGCCAATAAGTGTACTCCCGGTGTCGCGAAGTACTGTAGCGAACTTGCCATTAACATACCCGTGATAGATGTCTAATTTGCCTTTTGAGTCTATTACTAAGTTACCTTCCTCATTAGCAATAGGGATGGCGTGCCCGCATGTTAAGATACCATTTTCAAAGAAGGTATTACAGACAGTGCATGTGTTGGAACTAAATGCATCACAAGCCTGTGCTGCATGTACAGGATGTTTTTCTGTATTTTCGTCTTCTGACGCTGAACTATCGAACAAGGCGGCATTGGCTTTGTTGGTCATATGCCTGCCTTTACAATCCATGCGATGGTGACCGTACGCCTTGCAGAGAAAACATTTACGTAAGCTTTTGAACGATTTACGTTCCCTGTCTTGTCTGTTTACCATATTTTGCAAGTATGTTTGGTACCCTGGGTTTTTATCGCACATCTCGTTCAAATAATGAGACATTTTACAATGAACACAATGTCTAAATTTTTCAGAGGTAGGCCTGTTTGGTTTTTGCCTACTATAGTTTTTGTCATAGTTGGCTGCTGCTACCCAGTTACTGTCAGTAGCTTCAGTGGCAAAACACTGTTTATTTGCCGTATAATAGGCCGAACCACGTCTTTCCATTTCTTCCACACTTGTGCATTCATTCTCCTGCAAGAACTTAGAAAAAGATGATGGGATAGAAGAAATGACCTTATCTCGAATGATGAGATCTTCTAATTTATCATAATTTTTGTTAATTTTGGCTGATGAAGTCCATTTGCTGAAAATGTCTCGGACTAAACAGAGGTAGTCAGAGAACGTTTGAGTTGATTTTGGACTCAGTTTACTGAATTGTTCTCTGTACCCTGCTTCATCTAACATGAAATGTGCCATTATTTTAGATTTAATGTAATGGTACTCTTTTCTGAGGTCTTTGGGGATGGTTTCAATGACTTTCAGAGGTTCCCCAGATAGACTCCTCATATATAAAATATTCCATTCCGAAAGTGGAACTTGGTAATGTTCCATTAAAGTCTCAAAATTTTGGGTAAAAGCTGCTATGCAGTCACCCGAGGTATAGTTACGAACGATACCTTGGTACTTCTTATACTGGTTTTCTTTCTCCAGTCTTTCAGATTTCTTTGACTCTTTATTCATTGCAGTCTCGGTGTCCAGTTGTTTCATTTTCAACTGTAATTCTAGTTCTTCCCTCTTACTCTGCGCTGCTATTTCTGCTTTCTTAAGTTCACTGTCTATCTCAGCTTGCTTTAATGCTGTTTCTGCCTCTACTTGTTTGGCAGCTTTTTCAATCTCTGCCTGTTTCAAGGCTGTTTCTGCCTCAGCTTGTTTGGCAGCTTTTTCAATCTCTGCCTGTTTCAAGGCTGTTTCTGCCTCAGCTTGCTTGGCAGCCATTTCTGCTTGTTTTAGAGCTCTTTCTGCTGCTCTATCTTCGCGTTCACAGTATTCAGCGTATTTCTTCTCACTCCATTTTGTTAATTCATCACCTTCTAACTTTAATTTTAAACCCATATCGATGAAATCAAATAATGACGACATGATGGAGAGAATACGTCAATGACAATCAACCACACAAAATATATTATAAATGGTTAGTAGAAAAACAACTTACAATTGATTTGACTATACGATGCGTGCCCACTAATGCATACGTAAAGTTAAAGTGAAGAAAAATATACTCAAGTGCCCTTGGATATGGTGAATGGTTGGGCAATCGGGCTAGAAAACGGTAAGGTCGTACTTCGGAACCACAAATGACCTCTACGGCAGGGTTATGGATGGTACGCAAAAAACCTGCTTTGTTTTTGGAGAGAAATAAGTTAGCGTGTGTTTGTTGGTGTGTGCCTGTAAGTCACTAAGTGTTGATTTGGTTTGGATGGCGTTGAGTATAATTGTATGTCGTAAATTTGTCGTCAACAGTGTTTCTTTCAACAGAAGTTACACTCTTTCCAAAACTCTTTGCGTTCCACAAACTCAATACACAACAACAATCTACCTGTATTTGAACACTCAATAACATTGATGACACATCACTTACATCAAGATGACATTCAGTAAGGACAAAGACATCAAGTTTACAAGATGGCGACAAGGTCAAAATGGTGGCAAAATCACAATGTTGACAAGGTCAAACGATGACAATTTTCACAAATCACAAATGTTTAACACGTTACAGGATCAAACAATATGTACTGTACATTTACTAATGATCTTAAACATATTTAGACAATGTAGTAATGGATCACACTGAGACTTTTCCGATCACATGTACATCACTATAACCTTGACAAATTTTACAAGTACAAGAATTATAGTTTTAAATCACAAAGATGAACAACACACGTCTAAATATATTAGGTTCTTAAATAAAGACGAGCAACCCACGTCCACACATGTCAGGATCTTCTATTAGGCTCGTTGGCTAACACATGTGAGACAGTACAAGTACAACGTAATTCGACGTAAGACATAGCAACACAAGTTCAATGGATTTATTACCACATTAAATACATAACAATAGTTACAGCAATGTACTACATATAACTCACAACCACAATACAGCTCATAGGTCTGACGCTCACGATATCAGTCGTTCAGCTCACAACCACGGAGATTCACACAAACGCCTTGCTCTCGACACACACGTCCGTTCAGATGTCCAGTCCCAGCTTGGTCTGAGATTAACACACACACTGTCCACTGCCTCTCGTGGGGTCACGTGGCTTTGCGTGCGTCTGTCGTCAGCGCTGGTCGTGTGTCAGGTAAGAATCTCGCCAGCCGACAACTCTTGTCCGCCGGGTGCCGTAACGATGTTGCTGCACACTTAGGCTCTGACACATGCTTCATCTGTCTGTCATTGACATGCTTCATCTGTTTGTCATTGACATGCTTCATCTGTCTGTCATTGACATGCTTTATGTGTCTGTCATTGACATGCTTTATGTGTCTGTCATTGACATGCTTCATCAGTTTGTCATTGACGTGCTTCATCTGTTTGTCATTGACATGCTTCATCTGTTTGTCATTGACATGCTTCATCTGTTTGTCATTGACATGCTTCATATGTTGGTCATTGACATGCTTCATATGTTGGTCATTGACATGCTTCATCTGTTTGTCATTGACATGCTTCATCTGTTTGTCATTGACATGCTTCATCTGTCTGTCATTGACATGCTTCATCTGTTTGTCATTGACATGCTTTATCTGTTTGTCATTGACATGCTTCATCTGTTTTTCATTGACATGCTTCATCTGTCTGTCATTGACATGCTTTATGTGTCTGTCATTGACATGCTTCATCTGTTTGTCATTGACATGCTTTATGTGTCTGTCATTGACATGCTTCATATGTCTGTCATTGACATGCTTCATATGTCTGTCATTGACATGCTTCATGTGTTTGTCATTGATATGCTTCATCTGTCTCTCATTGACATGCTTCATCTGTCTGTCATTGACATGCTTCATGTGTCTGTCATTGACATGCTTCATCTGTTTGTCATTGACATGCTTCATGTGTCTGTCATTGACCTGCTTCATGTGTTTGTCATTGGTATGCTTCATGTGTTTGTCATTGGTATGCTTCATGTGTTTGTCATTGACATGCTTCATCTGTCTGTCATTGACATGCTTCATGTGTCTGTCATTGACATGCTTCATGTGTCTGTCATTGACATGCTTCATCTGTCTGTCATTGACATGCTTCATGTGTTTGTCATTGATATGCTTCATCTGTTTGTCATTGACATGCTTCATGTGTTTGTCATTGACATGCTTCATGTGTCTGTCATTGACATGCTTAATCTGTCTGTCATTGACATGCTTCATGTGTCTGTCATTGACATGCTTCATGTGTCTGTCATTGATATGCTTCATCTGTTTGTCATTGACATGCTTTATGTGTTTGTCATTGACATGCTTCATGTGTCTTTCATTGACATGCTTCATCTGTCTGTCATTGACATGCTTCATGTGTCTGTCATTGACATGCTTCATGTGTCTGTCATTGACATGCTTCATGTGTCTGTCATTGACATGCTTCATGTGTCTGTCATTGACATGCTTCATCTGTTTGTCATTGACATGCTTCATGTGTCTGTCATTGACATGCTTCATCTGTCTGTCATTGACATGCTTCATCTGTCTGTCATTGACATGCTTCATCTGTTTGTCATTGACATGCTTCATGTGTCTGTCATTGACATGCTTCATCTGTTTGTCATTGACATGCTTCATCTGTATGTCATTGACATGTTTCATCTGTTTGTCATTGACATGCTTCATCTGTCTGTCATTGACATGCTTCATCTGTCTGTCATTGACATGCTTCATCTGTTTGTCATTGACATGCTTCACTTGTCTATCATTGTCACACTTCATGTGTTTGTCATTGACATGCTTTATGTGTTTGTCATTGATATGCTTCATCTGTCTGTCATTGACATGCTTCATCTGTTTGTCATTGACATGCTTCATCTGTTTGTCATTGACATGCTTCATCTGTCTGTCATTGACATGCTTCATCTGTCTGTCATTGACATGCTTCATGTGTCTGTCATTGACATGCTTCATGTGTCTGTCATTGACATGCTTCATGTGTCTGTCATTGACATGCTTCATCTGTTTGTCATTGACATGCTTCATCTGTTTGTCATTGACATGCTTCATCTGTTTGTCATTGACATGCTTCATGTGTCTGATATTGACATGCTTCATGTGTTTGTCATTGACATGCTTCATCTGTCTGTCATTGACATGCTTCATCTGTCTGTCATTGACATGCTTCATGTGTTTGTCATTGACATGCTTCATGTGTCTTTCATTGACATGCTTCATCTGTTTGTCATTGACATGCTTCATGTGTCTGTCATTGACATGCTTCATATGTCTGTCATTGACATGCTTCATCTGTCTGTCATTGACATGCTTCATCTGTTTGTCATTGACATGCTTCATCTGTTTGTCATTGTCATGCTTCATGTGTTTGTCATTGACATGCTTTATGTGTTTGTCATTGATATGCTTCATCTGTCTCTCATTGACATGCTTCATCTGTCTGTCATTGACATGCTTCATCTGTCTGTCATTGACATGCTTCATCTGTTTGTCATTGACATGCTTCATCTGTTTGTCATTGACATGCTTCATCGGTTTGTCATTGGCATGCTTCATGTGTCTGATATTGACATGCTTCATCTGTCTGTCATTGACATGCTTCATCTGTCTGTCATTGACATGTTTCATCTGTCTGTCATTGACATGCTTTATGTGTCTGTCATTGACATGCTTTATGTGTCTGTCATTGACATGCTTCATCAGTTTGTCATTGACATGCTTCATCTGTTTGTCATTGACATGCTTCATCTGTTTGTCATTGACATGCTTCATATGTTGGTCATTGACATGCTTCATATGTTGGTCATTGACATGCTTTATCTGTCTGTCATTGACATGCTTTATCTGTCTGTCATTGACATGCTTCATCTGTCTGTCATTGACATGCTTCATCTGTCTGTCATTGACATGCTTCATCTGTTTGTCATTGACATGCTTCATCTGTCTGTCATTGACATGCTTTATGTGTCTGTCATTGACATGCTTTATGTGTCTGTCATTGACATGCTTCATCAGTTTGTCATTGACATGCTTCATCTGTTTGTCATTGACATGCTTTATCTGTTTGTCATTGACATGCTTCATCTGTTTGTCATTGACATGCTTCATATGTTGGTCATTGACATGCTTCATATGTTGGTCATTGACATGCTTCATCTGTTTGTCATTGACATGCTTCATCTGTTTGTCATTGACATGCTTCATCTGTCTGTCATTGACATGCTTCATCTGTTTGTCATTGACATGCTTTATCTGTTTGTCATTGACATGCTTCATCTGTTTGTCATTGACATGCTTTATGTGTCTGTCATTGACATGCTTCATATGTCTGTCATTGACATGCTTCATATGTTTGTCATTGACATGCTTCATGTGTCTGTCATTGACATGCTTCATCTGTCTGTGATTGACATGCTTCATCTGTCTGTAATTGACATGCTTCATCTGTTTGTCATTGACATGCTTCATCTGTCTGTCATTGACATGCTTCATCTGTTTGTCATTGACATGCTTCATCTGTTTGTCATTGTCATGCTTCATGTGTTTGTCATTGACATGCTTATGTGTTTGTCATTGATATGCTTCATCTGTCTGTCATTGACATGCTTCATCTGTCTGTCATTGACATGCTTCATCTGTCTGTCATTGAAATGCTTCATCTGTTGTCATTGACATCTTCCATCTGTCTGTCATTGACATGCTTTATGTGTCTTGTCATTGACATGCTTTATGTGTCTGTCATTGACAATGCTCATCTGTCTGTCATTGACATGCTTCATCTGTTGTCATTGACATGCTTCATCTGTCTGTCATTGACATGCTTCATCTGTTTGTCATTGACATGCTTCATCTGTTGGTCATTGACATGCTTCATATGTTGGTCATTGACATGCTTCATCTGTTTGTCATTGACATGCTTCATCTGTTTGTCATTGACATGCTTCATCTGTCTGTCCATTGACTGCTTCATCTGTTTGTCATTGACATGCTTTATCTGTTTGTCATTGACATGCTTCATCTGTTTTCATTGACATGCTTCATCTGTCTGTCATTGACATGCTTTATGTGTCTGTCATTGACATGCTTTATGTGTCTGTCATTGACATGCTTTATGTGTCTGTCATTGACATGCTTCATATGTCTGTCATTGACATGCTTCATATGTCTGTCATTGACATGCTTCATGTGTTTGTCATTGATATGCTTCATCCTGTCTCTCATTGACATGCTTCATCTGTCTGTCATTGACATGCTTCATGTGTCTGTCATTGACATGCTTCAATCTGTTGTCATTGACATGCTTTCATGTGTCTGTCATTGACCTGCTTCATGTGTTTGTCATTGGTATGCTTCATTTGTTTGTCATTGGTATGCTTCATGTGTTTGTCATTGACATGCTTCATCTGTCTGTCATTGACATGCTTCATGTGTCTGTCATTGACATGCTTCATTGTCTGTCATTGACATGCTTCATCTGTCTGTCAATTGACATGCTTCATGTGTTTGTCATTGATATGCTTCATCTGTTTGTCATTGACATGCTTCATGTGTTTGTCATTGACATGATTCATGTTTCTGTCATTGACATTGCTTAATCTGTCTGTCATTGACATGCTTCATGTGTCTGTCATTGACATGCTTAATCTGTCTGTCATTGATATGCTTCATCTGTTTGTCATTGACATGCTTTATGTGTTTGTCATTGACATGCTTCATGTTTCTGTTCATTGACATGCTTCATCTGTCTGTCATTGACATGCTTCATGTGTCTTTCATTGACATGCTTCATCTGTCTGTCATTGACATGCTTCATGTGTCTGTCATTGACATGCTTCATGTGTCTGTCATTGACATGCTTCATCTGTTTGTCATTGACATGCTTCATGTGTCTGTCATTGACATGCTTCATCTGTCTGTCATTGACATGCTTCATCTGTCTGTCATTGACATGCTTCATCTGTTTGTCATTGACGATGCTTCATGTGTCTGTCAATTGACATGCTTCATCTGTTGTCATTGACATGCTTCATCTGTATGTCATTGACATGTTTCATCTGTTGTCATTGACATGCTTAATCTGTCTGTCATTGACATGCTTCATCTGTCGTCAGTTGACATGCTTCATTGTTTGTCATTGACATGCTTCACTGTCTATCATTGGCACAGCTTCATGTGTTGTCATTGACAGCTTTATGTGTTCGTCCATTGATATGCTTCATTGTCTGTCATTGACATGCTTCATCTGTTTGTCATTGACATGCTTCATCTGTTTGTCATTGACATGCTTTCATCTGTCTGTCATTGACATGCTTCATCTGTCTGTCATTGACATGCTTCATGTTCTGTCATTGACATGCTTCATTGTCTGTCATTGACATGCTTCATGGTGTCTGTCATTGACATGCTTCATCTGTTTGTCATTGACATGCTTCATCTGTTTGTCATTGACATGCTTCATCGTGTTGTCATTGACATGCTTCAATCGTGTCTGATCTTGACATGCTTCATGTGTTGTCATGACATGCTTCATGTTGTCTGTCATTGACATGCTTCATCTGTCTGTCATTGACATGCTCATGGTTTGTCATTGACATGCTTCATGTGTCTTTCATTGACATGCTATCAATCTGTTTGTCATTGACATGCTTCATGTGTCTGTCATTGACATGCTTCATATGTCTGTCATTGACATGCTTCATCTGTCTGTCATTGACATGCTTCATCTGTTTGTCATTGACATGCTTCATCTGTTTGTCATTGTCATGCTTCATGTGTTTGTCATTGACATGCTTTATGTGTTTGTCATTGATATGCTTCATCTGTCTCTCATTGACATGCTTCATCTGTCTGTCATTGACATGCTTCATCTGTCTGTCATTGACATGCTTCATCATGTTTGTCCATTTGCCATGCTTCATCTGTTTGTCATTGACATGCTTCATCTGGTCTTGTCATTGGGCATGCTTTCACTGTGTCTTCTTATACCGGGACATGCTCATCTGTCTGTCATTGACCATGCTTCATCTGTCTTGTCATTGACACTGTTTCATCCTGTCTGTCATTGACATGCTTCATGTGTCTGTCATTGGACATGCTTTATGTGTCCTGTCATTGACATGCTTCATCAGTTTGTCATTGACATGCTTCATCTGTTGTCATTGGACATTCTTTAATCTGTGTGTCATTGACATGCTTCATCTGTTTGTCATTGACATGCTTCATATGTTGGTCATTGACATGCTTCATATGTTTGGTCATTGACATGCTTTATCTGTCTGTCATTGACATGCTTTATCTGTCTGTCATTGCATGCTTACATCTGTTGTCATGACAGCTTCATCTGTCTGTCATTGACATGCTTATGTGTCTGTCATTGACATGCTTCATCCTGTCTGTCATTGACATGCTTCATCTGTTTGTCATTGACATGCTTTATGCTGTTTGTCATTGACATGCTTCATCTGTTTGTCATTGACTATGCTTTATGTGTCTGTCATTGACATGCTACATATGTCTGGTCATTGACATGCTTCATCTGTTTGTCATTTACATGCTTCATGCTGTCTGTCATTGACATGCTTCATCTGTTTGTCATTGACATGCTTCATCTGTCTGTCATTGACATGCTTCATCTGTTTGTCATTGACATGCTTCATAGTGTCTGTCATTGACATGCTTCATCGTTTGTCATTGACAGCTTATCTGTTGTCATTGACATGCTTCATGTGTTTGTCATTGACATGCTTCATGTGTTTGTCATTGACATGCTTCATCTGTCTGTCATTGACATGCTTCATCTGTTTGTCATTGACATGCTTCATCTGTCTGTCATTGACATGCTTCATCTGTCTGTCATTGACATGCTTCATCTGTCTGGTCATTGACATGCTTCATCTGTCTGTCATTGACATGCTTCATCTGTCTGTCATTGACATGCTTCATGTGGTCTGTCATTGACATGCTTTCATCTGTTTGTCATTGACATGCTTCATCTGTTTGTCATTGACATGCTTCATCTGTCTGTCATTGACATGCTTCATGTGTCTGTCATTGACATGCTTCATATGTCTGTCATTGACATGCTTCATATGTCTGTCATTGAACATGCTTCATCTGTCTGTCATTGACATGCTTCATCTGTCTGTCATTGACATGCTTCATGTGTCTGTCGTTGACATGCTTCATCTGTCTGTCATTGACATGCTTCATGTGTCTGTCATTGACATGCTTCATCTGTCTGTCATTGACATGCTTCATGTGTCTGTCATTGACATGCTTCATCTGTCTTGGCATTGACATGCTTCATGTGTTCTGTCATTGGTATGCTTCATGTGTTCTGTCATTGACATGCTTCATCTGTCTGTCATTGACATGCTTTCATGTGTCTGTCATTGACATGCTTCATGTGTTGTCATTGACATGCTTCATGTGTCTGTCATTGACATGCTTCATCTGTCTGTCATTGACATGCTTCATGTGTTTGTCATTGATATGCTTAATCTGTTTGTCATTGACATGCTTCATGTGTGTGTCATTGACATGCTTCATGGTTCTGTCATTGACATGCTTAATTGTTCTGTCATTGTACATGCTTCTGTGTCTGTATGCTCATGGTATGACATGCTTCATCTGTTTGTCATTGACATGCTTCAATGTGTCTGTCATTGACATGCTTCATATGTCTGTCATTGACATGGCTTCATCTGTTTGTCATTGACATGCTTCACTCTGTTCTGTCATTGACACGCATTCATCCGTCTGTCATGAATGCTATCTGTCTGTCATTGACATGCTTATGGCTTTGTATCATGACATGCCTTATGTGGTCTTTCCTGACATGCTTCATCTGTTTTGTCATTGACATGCTTCCATGTGGCTGTCATTGACAGTGCTTCATCTGTCTGTCAATTGACATGCTTCATGTCGTCTGTCCATTGACATGCTTCATGTGTCTGTCATTGATAGCTTCATCTGTTTGTCATTGATCATGCTTTCATGTGTTTGTCATTGACATGCTTTCATGGTGTCTTGTCATGACATGCTTCATCTGTCTGTCATTGACATGCTTCATCTGTCTGTCATTGACATGCTTCATCGTGTTCTGGTCATTGACATGCTTCATTTGTTTGTCATTGACATGCTTCATCTGTTTGTCATTGACATGCTTCATCTGTCTGTCATTGACATGCTTCATCTGTCTGTCATTGACATGCTTCATGTGTTTGTCATTGACATGCTTCATGTGTCTGTCATTGACATGCTTCATCTGTTTGTCATTGACATGCTTCATCTGTTTGTCATTGACATGCTTCATCTGTTTGTCATTGACATGCTTCATCTGTCTGTCATTGACCATGCTTTCATCTGTCTGTCATTGACATGCTTTCATCTGTCTGTCATTGACATGCTTTCATGTGTCTGTCATTGACATGCTTCATCAGTTGTGTCATTGACATGCTTCATGTGTTGTCATTGACATGCTTCATCTGTTTGTCATTGACATGCTTCATCTGTCTTGTCATTGACATGCTTCATATGTCTGGTCATTGACATGCTTCATATGTCTGGTCATTGACATGCTTCATCTGTCTGTCATTGACATGCTTCATCTGTTGTCATTGACATGCTTCATCTGTCTGTCATTGACATGCTTCATCTGTGTCTGTCATTGACATGCTTCATCTGTCTTGTCATTGACATGCTTCATCTGTCTGTCATTGACAATGCTTCATCTGTTTGTCATTGACATGCTTTCATCTGTTTGTCATTGGACATGCTTCATCTGTTTGTCATTGGACATGCTTCATCGTGTCTGATATTGACATGCTTCATCTGTCTGTCATTGACATGCTTCATCTGTCTGTCATTGACATGTTTCATCTGTCGTCATTTGACATGCTTTATGTGTCTGTCATTGACATGCTTTATGTGTCTGTCATTGACATGCTTCATCAGTTGTCATTGACATGCTTCATCTGTTTGTCATTGACATGCTTCATCTGTTTGTCATTGACATGCTTCATCTGTTTGTCATTGACATGCTTCATATGTTGGTCATTGACATGCTTCATATGTTGGTCATTGACATGCTTCATCTGTTTGTCATTGACATGCTTCATCTGTTTGTCATTGACATGCTTCATCTGTCTGTCATTGACATGCTTCATCTGTCTGTCATTGACATGCTTCATCTGTCTGTCATTGACATGCTTCATCTGTCTGTCATTGACATGCTTCATCTGTCTGTCATTGACATGCTTCATCTGTCTGTCATTGACATGCTTCATCTGTTTGTCATTGACATGCTTCATCTGTCTGTCATTGACATGCTTTATGTGTCTGTCATTGACATGCTTTATGTGTCTGTCATTGACATGCTTCGTCAGTTTGTCATTGACATGCTTCATCTGTTTGTCATTGACATGCTTCATCTGTTTGTCATTGACATGCTTCATCTGTCTGTCATTGACATGCTTCATCTGTTTGTCATTGACATGCTTTATCTGTTTGTCATTGACATGCTTCATCTGTTTGTCATTGACATGCTTCATCTGTCTGTCATTGACATGCTTCATCTGTCTGTCATTGACATGCTTTATGTGTCTGTCATTGACATGCTTTATGTGTCTGTCATTGACATGCTTTATGTGTCTGTCATTGACATGCTTCATATGTCTGTCATTGACATGCTTCATATGTCTGTCATTGACATGCTTCATATGTCTGTCATTGACATGCTTCATATGTCTGTCATTGACATGCTTCATATTTCTGTCATTGACATGCTTCATATGTTTGTCATTGACATGCTTCATCTGTCTGTCATTGACATGCTTTGTGTGTTTGTCATTGATATGCTTCATCTGTCTGTCATTGACATGCTTCATCTGTCTGTCATTGACATGCTTCATGTGTCTGTCATTGACATGCTTCATCTGTCTGTCATTGACATGCTTCATTGTTGTCATTGACATGCTTCATCTGTTCTGTCATTGACATGCTTCATGTGTCTGTCATTGACATGCTTCATGTGTCTGTCATTGACGTATGGCTTCATCTGTCTGTCATTGGTATGCTTCATCTGTCTGTCATTGACATGCTTCATGTGTCTGTCATTGACATGCTTCATCTGTCTGTCATTGACATGCTTCATCTGTCTGTCATTGACATGCTTCATCTGTCTGTCATTGACATGCTTCATCTGTCTGTCATTGACATGCTTCATGTGTCTGTCATTGACATGCTTCATCTGTCTGTCATTGACATGCTTCATCTGTCTGTCATTGACATGCTTCATCTGTTTGTCATTGACATGCTTCATCTGTCTGTCATTGACATGCTTCATGTGTCTGTCATTGACATGCTTCATCTGTTCTGTCATTGACATGCTTCATGTGTCTGTCATTGACATGCTTCATCTGTCTGTCATTGACATGCTTCATGTGTCTGTCATTGACATGCTTCATGTTCTTGTCATTGACATGCTTCATGTGTCTGTCATTGACATGCTTCATCTGTCTGTCATTGACATGCTTCATGTGTTTGTCATTGACATGCTTCATCTGTTTGTCATTGACATGCTTCATGTGTCTGTCATTGACATGCTTCATGTGTCTGTCATTGACATGCTTCATGTGTCTGTCATTGACATGCTTCATGTGTCTGTCATTGACATGCTTCATCTGTTTGTCATTGACATGCTTCATGTGTCTGTCATTGACATGCTTCATCTGTCTGTCATTGACATGCTTCATCTGTCTGTAATTGACATGCTTCATCTGTCTGTCATTGACATGCTTCATCTGTTTGTCATTGACATGCTTCATGTGTCTGTCATTGACATGCGTCGTCTGTTTGTCATTGACATGCTTCATCTGTCTGTCATTGACATGTTTCATCTGTTTGTCATTGACATGCTTCATCTGTCTGTCATTGACATGCTTCATCTGTCTGTCATTGACATGCTTCATCTGTTTGTCATTGACATGCTTCATCTGTTTGTCATTGACATGCTTCACTTGTCTATCATTGTCACACTTCATGTGTTTGTCATTGACATGCTTCATCTGTTTGTCATTGACATGCTTCATCTGTTTGTCATTGACATGCTTCACTTGTCTATCATTGTCACACTTCATGTGTTTGTCATTGACATGCTTTATGTGTTTGTCATTGATATGCTTCATCTGTCTGTCATTGACATGCTTCATCTGTTTGTCATTGACATGCTTCATCTGTTTGTCATTGACATGCTTCATCTGTCTGATATTGACATGCTTCACTTGTCTATCATTGTCACACTTCATGTGTCTGTCGTTGACATGCGTTTCACTTGTCTGTCATTGATATGCTTCATCTGTCTGATATTGACACTGACTTGTGTTTGTAACTCTCTAGACTTGGAGGAGGGGAAGCAGATGTGGCAGAGATTAAAGGTCACCCATTCTTTGCTTCCATCAACTGGGAAGATCTTATAGCCAAGAAGGTGATTCTGTCATGTGTTTCTGTTTGTACAAATGTGTTGTTTTCTGCACCAGATAGTCTTTAGTCTTCTTTCTGTCTGTTAATCTCCTCTGAATACTGTTACTCTCTGTCTGGGCATTCTGTGCTGCCACGGTCAGGGTTTATACTCGAAGACCTATCTTCACCTTAATGCTGAACTTGTTAGACTGTCCTGTGTGCTGTAGGGACAATGAACTTGTGAGACTGTCCTGTGTGCTGTAGGGACAATGAACATGTGAGACTGTCCTGTGTGCTTGCAGGGATAGTGAACATGTGAGACTGTCCTGTGTGCTGTAGGGACAGTGAACATGTGAGACTGTCCTGTGTGCTGCAGGAACAATGAACATGTGAGACTGTCCTGTGTGCTGTAGGGACATTGAACTTGTTAGACTGTCCTGTGTGCTGTAGGGACATTGAACTTGTTAGACTGTCCTGTGTGCTGTAGGGACAATGAACATGTGAGACTGTCCTGTGTGCTGTAGGGACAATGAACTTGTTAGACTGTCCTGTGTGCTGTAGGGACAATGAACATGTGAGACTGTCCTGTGTGCTGTAGGTACAATGAACTTGTGGGACTGTCCTGTGTGCTGTAGGGACAATGAACATGTGAGACTGTCCTGTGTGCTGCAGGGATAGTGAACATGTGAGGCTTTCCTGTGTGCTGTATAGACAATGAACATGTGAGACTGTCCTGTGTGCTGCAGGGATAGTGAACATGTGAGACTGTCCTGTGTGCTGTAGCGACAATGAACATGTGAGACTGTCCTGTGTGCTGTAGGGACAATGAACATGTGAGACTGTCCTGTGTGCTGTAGGGACAATGAACATGTGAGACTGTCCTGTGTGCTGTAGGGACAATGAACTTGTTAGACTGTCCTGTGTGCTGTAGGGACAATGAACATGTGAGACTGTCCTGTGTGCTGTAGGTACATGAACTTGTGGGACTGTCCTGTGTGCTGTAGGGACAATGAACATGTGAGGCTGTCCTGTGTGTTGTAGGGACAATGAACATGTGAGACTGTCCTGTGTGCTGTAGGGACATTGAACCTGTTAGAGTCCAGTGGTTCTCAACCGGTGGGGAATTCCCCCCCAGGGGGGAATTTTAGGGTTTCCAGGGGGGAATGAAGATCATTTCAAGATCGCGTTAATTCAAGAACCGATTACTTGATATTGCTTTTCCCTTCATACTTTACAGTTATGCACGTCTCATCCTTCTAAAATTCATTGTATAAAGTAAGTAGACCCACAAATCACGTTTTATGTGGATGTCTAGACCTGTTGTAACATATTTACCTTCCATTTTTACATATACTGTGTAGGGGTGGGGGATTTTTAGGTAGGAAATATGAAAGGGGGGGAATGGCGTTCTGAAAATATGGTGAAGGGGTGCACGGGCCAAATTTTTGATAGGAAGAGGGGAATGACGTTCTGAAAATATGGTGAAGGGGGGCACTGGCCAAAAAAGGTTGAGAACCACTGTGTTAGACTGTCCTGTGTGCTGTAGGGACAATGAACATTTGAGACTGTCCTGTGTGCTGTCAGGACAATGAACATGTGAGACTGTCATGTGTGCTGTAGGGACAATGAACATGTGAGACTGTCCTGTGTGCTGTAGGGACAATGAACGTGTTAGATTGTCCTGAGTGTACAGTGGTGAAACATTTGCAGATCTTGTGTGTATGTTACACATAGTAAATGTTTCTGCGCATTTGGGAATCATAAAGTGTAGGCAGTAAATGGTCACTGCCATGGCAACTTAAAAATCAGATCTGCCCTCATTAGACTATTTATAGTATGTGTTAGTGGGGTGCACAGTTGCTGGGATTGCCATTGATGCTAGGGGTTTATGAGATTTAATCATGGAGAGATAGAAGCAGTCATTGATAGCTTCGTGTGTTTATGAGATGTAATCATGGAGAGATAGAAGCAGTCATTGATAGCTTCGTGTGTTTATGAGATGTAATCATGGAGAGATAGAAGCAGTCATTGATAGCTTCGTGTGTTTATGAGATGTAATCATGGAGAGATAGAAGCAGTCATTGATAGCTTCGTGTGTTTATGAGATGTAATCATGGAGAGATAGAAGCAGTCATTGATAGCTTCGTGTGTTTATGAGATGTAATCATGGAGAGATAGAAGCAGTCATTGATAGCTTCGTGTGTTTATGAGATGTAATCATGGAGAGATAGAAGCAGTCATTGATAGCTTCGTGTGTTTATGAGATGTAATCATGGAGAGATAGAAGCAGTCATTGATGCTAGAGGTTTATGAGATGTAATCAGGAAGAGATAGAAGCAGTCATTGATAGTTTCATGTCTAAATAATACACACCTGTAATGTAGCTAGTCAGTGTGGTGAGAACTGCTGGATTATCTTGAGACACGCTGGGATAATCTTGAAACATGCTGGATTATCTTGAGACATGCTGGATAATCTTGAGACATGCTGGATAATCTTGAGACATGCTGGATAATCTTGAAACATGAACTGTTTGTTGTCACAGGTGACCCCGCCCTTCAAGCCTCAAGTAACGTCAGAAACAGACACTCGCTACTTCGACGAGGTGTTCACAGGCGAGCCAGTCAACGTCACACCTCCAGCAGGCGGTGCTCCCCAGCAGGCACTGATGCCCATTGCTGAAGAAATGGAGACATTGCCTTACTTTGAGCAGTTCAGCTACCATGGTAGCCGTGGCAGTCTGGCCAGCAGTAGGATGAGCTTTGAGGCCGCATGGAACTTGTAGTCTTGTGTTGCCTGTGTGCATGTGTTCTTGTTGTTGGAGAGCGCCTGGATGCCAGGTTTATGTCCGGAGTACCAGGTTTATGTCCGGAGTTCCAGGTTTATGTCCGGGGTACCAGGCTTATGCCAGGTTTATGTCCGGAGTACCAGGTTTATGTCCGGAGTTCCAGGTTTATGTCCAGAGTACCAGGTTTATGTCTGGAGTTCTACATTTATGTCTGGAATTCTGCGTTTATGTCTGGACTACTGGAGTACCAGGTTTATGTCTGGAGTTCCATGTTTATGTCCAGAGTTCCATGTTTATGTCTGGACTACTGGAGTACCAGGTTTATGTCCGGAGTACCAGGTTTATATCTGGAGTTCCACATTTATATCTGGAGTTCTACATTTATGTCTGGAATTCTGCGTTTATGTCTGGACTACTGGAGTACCAGGTTTATGTCTTGAGTACCAGGTTTATGTCTGGAGTTCCACATTTATATCTGGAGTTCTACATTTATGTCTGGAATTCTGCGTTTATGTCTGGACTACTGGAGTACCAGGTTTATGTCCAGAGTTCCATGTTTATGTCTGGAAAACTGGAGTACCAGGTTTATGTCTGAGTACCAGGTTTATGTCCGGAGTTCCACGTTTATGTCTGGAGTTCCATGTTTATGTCTGAAATTCTGGAGTACCAGGTTTATGTCTGAGTACCAGGTTTATGTCTAGAGTGCCAGGTTTATGTCTGGAGTAACAAGTTTATATGCGTCAGGTGTCACTGATAGTGCCCACAACTCTAGGAGGGAGCACAAATAAGCCACAGTTTCCACTTCCTACTGATTGTGTGTATTCCATCTCCCTTGGAAGCTTTGGGAATCAGGTGTCTGCTTACCGCACCCGGGTTTATTTAGTGAGTTAATCATGAGATATGTGGCAGGTACACAACCCTTGTCCAGTGTTGTATGGAGAGTTCTTATCATAGTTAGTTCCATGTCAGATGCAGTGTTGTATAGAGTTCTTATCATAGTTAGTTCCTTGTCAGATACAGTGTTGTATATAGAGTTCTTATCATAGTTATTTCCATGTCACATACAGTGTTGTAAAGAGTTCTTATCATAGTTAGTTCCATGTCACATACAGTGTTGTATAGAGAGTTCTTATCATAGTTAGTTCCATGTCACATACAGTGTTGTATTGAGAGTTCTTATCATAGTTAGTTCCATGTCACATACAGTGTTGTATAGAGAGTTCTTATCATAGTTAGTTCCATGTCAGATACAGTGTTTATAGAGAGTTCTTATCATAGTTAGTTCCATGTCACATACAGTGTTGTATGGAGAGTTCTTATCATAGTTAGTTCCATGTCACATACAGTGTTGTATGGAGAGTTCTTATCATAGTTAGTTCCATGTCAGAAGCAGTGTTGTATAGAGAGTTCTTATCATAGTTCCATGTCACATACAGTGTTGTATAGAGAGTTCTTATCATAGTTAGTTCCATGTCACATACAGTGTTGTATGGAGAGTTCTTATCATAGTTAGTTCCATGTCAGAAGCAGTGTTGTATAGAGAGTTCTTATCATAGTTAGTTCCATGTCACATACGGTGTTGTATAGAGAGTTCTTATCATAGTTAGTTCCATGTCACATACAGTGTTGTATAGAGAGTTCTTATCATAGTTAGTTCCATGTCACATACGGTGTTGTATAGAGAGTTCTTATCATAGTTAGTTCCATGTCACATACAGTGTTGTATAGAGAGTCCTTATCATAGTTAGTTCCATGTCAGATACAGTGTTGTATAGAGAGTTCTTATCATAGTTAGTTCCATGTCAGATTCAGTGTTGTATACAGAGTTCTTATCATAGTTAGTTCCATATCACATACAGTGTTGTATAGAGAGTTCTCATCATAGTTAGTTCCATGTCACATACAGTTTTGTATAGAGAGTTCTCATCATAGTTAGTTCCATGTCACATACAGTGTTGTATAGAGAGTTCTCATCATAGTTAGTTCCATGTCACATACAGTTTTGTATAGAGTTCTTATCATAGTTAGTTCCATGTCACATACAGTTTTGTATAGAGAGTTCTTATCATGGTTAGTTCCATGTCACATACGGTGTTGCATGGAGAGTTCTCATCATAGTTAGTTCCATGTCACATACAGTTTTGTATAGAGTTCTTATCATAGTTAGTTCCATGTCACATACAGTGTTGAATAGAGGTCTTATCATAGTTAGTTCCATGTTAGAAGCAGTGTTGTATAGAGAGTTCTTATCATAGTTATTTCCATGTCAGATTCAGTGTTGTATAGAGAGTTCTTATCATAGTTAGTTCCTTGTCAGATACAGTGTTGTAGTGTTGTATAGAGAGTTCTTATCATAGTTAGTTCCATGTCACATACAGTGTTGTATATAGAGTTCTTATCATAGTTCCTTGTCAGATACAGTGTTGTATAGAGAGTTCTTATCATAGTTAGTTCCTTGTCAGATACAGTATTGTATAGAGAGTTCTTATCATAGTTGGTTCATGTCACATACAGTGTTTATAGAGAGTTCTTATCATAGTTAGTTCCATGTCACATACAGTGTTGTATGGAGAGTTCTTATCATAGTTAGTTCCATGTCACATACAGTGTTGTATAGAGAGTTCTTATCATAGTTAGTTCCATGTCACATACAGTGTTGTATTGAGAGTTCTTATCATAGTTAGTTCCATGTCACATACAGTGTTGTATAGAGAGTTCTTATCATAGTTAGTTCCATGTCACATACGGTGCTGTATAGAGAGTTCTTATCATAGTTAGTTCCATGTCACATACGGTGTTGTTTAGAGAGTTCTTATCATAGTTAGTTCCATGTCACATACAGTGTTGTATAGAGAGTTCTTATCATAGTTAGTTCCATGTCACATACAGTGCTTGTATAGAGAGTTCTTATCATAGTTAGTTCCATGTCACATACGGTGTTGTATAGAGAGTTCTTGTCATAATTATTATCCACTAGATAGACAGTACATGAACATTAAAAATGGTTCTCCGGTTAGACAGATGGTACATTAACATTGGAAAATGGTACTCCAGTTAGACAGATGGTACATTAACATAGGAAAATGGTGCTCCAGTTAGACAGATGGTACATTAACGTAGGAAAATGGTTCTCCGGTTAGACAGATGGTACATTAACATAGGAAAATGGTTCTCCGGTTAGACAGATGGTACATTAACATAGGAAAATGGTTCTCCGGTTAGACAGATGGTACATTAACATAGGAAAATGGTGCTCCAGTTAGACAGATGGTACATTAACATAGGAAAATGGTGCTCCGGTTAGACAGATAGTACATTAACATAGGAAAATGGTGCTCCAGTTAGACAGATGGTACATTAACATAGGAAAATGGTGCTCCAGTTACACAGATGGTAATTAGCAAAGTAAAATTGTGCTGTATTTAGACAGACAGTACTTGAACATAGGAAAATGGTGCTCCAGTTAGATAGACAGTCCTTCTGTATAGGAAAATGGTGCTCCAGTTAGATAGACAGTCCTTCTGTATAGGAAAATGGTGCTCCAGTTAGACAGATAGTATATGAACATAGGAAAATGGTGCTCTGATTAGATCGACAGTACTTCACCAAAGGAAAATGGTGCTCCAGTTAGACAGATAGTATATGAACATAGGAAAATGGTGCTCCGATTAGATCGACAGTACTTCAACAAAGGAAACTGGTGCTCCAGTTAGACAGATATTACTTGAACATAAGAAAATGGTGCTCTGATTAGACAGACATTTTGTGAATATAGGAAAATGGTGCTCCGGATAGACAGACAGTACTTAATTTGTTGAACCAGCTGTGACTGTGACCGAGATCTGTTTGAGTGAACATTCTTGCATGTAATCATCTGTCAGCATCACAGGGTATGTATAAAGTCATGTGTAATCATTGTCACATTTGTTCGTTATTCTCATTTTTGCAGCTGCACACCTCTGAGGCTTGTCATGAGTCTGTGACGCCTTTGTTCGCTGAGACCATGCTCATTGTGTGTCTCCTGGGATCTGTGATTGTCCCGTCTCATAGACTCTGTGATTGTCAGGTCTCATAGACTCTGTGATTGTCAGGTCTCATAGACTCTGTGATTGTCAGGTTTCACTTGTACACAATGACAGTGTGGCCTGTCTTGTAAATGGAATTTAGTATGGCTGTTATGTACATTGGATGTGCTTTATTGTGTGTTCATGTCTATCTTCCTAGTACAAGGAATTTAATATGGCTGTTATGTACATTGGATGTGGCTTATTTTGTGTTCATGTTTAATTTTTTTGCATATGTAATTAAACATTGGCTTCTTGTTCAGAAATCAACGGCAAACCATTGAACATAATATTGCCTTGAAAACAATCTGGGGTCGATGGGGATGTCCTGTGAAGGACGTGCAACATTTTTTATATGTGATTTAATGTGATGTTAGATTTTTTTTGTTTCTCATACGTGGGTTTTATTCTCGTTCTCATACAAGATTTTGCAGCCTTATATTATCATACACATGGCTTGTTATTGTGCACATATTTATTTTGTTTGATTCTTATACATGGAAAATATTGTCCAGTTGTCAACAAGCTTTATCTGTTATACAAGAGATTATGGTATATTCATATTCTTGGACCAGGTTGTATTCTAGTGTTGCCAGTGGTTCACATTGTATGTTGTTGTTATGTGTGGTTCACATTGTATGTTGTTGTTATGTGTGGCTCACATTGTATGTTGTTATGTGTGGTTCACATAGTATGTTGTTGTTATGTGTGGTTCACATTGTATGTTATTGTTACATCTGGTTCACATTGTATGTTATTGTTACATCTTGTTCACATTGTATGTTGTTGTTATGTGTGGTTCACATTGTATGTTGTTGTTATGTGTGGTTCACATTGTATGTTGTTGTTATGTGTGGTTCACATTGTATGTTGTTGTTATGTATGGTTCACATTGTATGTTGTTGTTATGTATGGTTCACATTGTATGTTGTTGTTACATGTGGTTCACATTGTATGTTGTGTGTGGTTCACATTGTATGTTGTTGTTACATCTGGTTCACATTGTATGTTGTTGTTACATGTGGTTTACATTGTATGTTGTTATTGTGTGTGGTTCACATTGTATGTTGTTGTTATGTGTGGTTCACATTGTATGTTGTTGTTATGTATGGTTCACATTGTATGTTGTTGTTATGTATGGTTCACATTGTATGTTGTTATGTATGGTTCACATTGTATGTTGTTGTTACATGTGGTTCACATTGTATGTTGTTGTGTGTGGTTCACATTGTATGTTGTTGTTATGTGTGGTTCATATTGTATGTTGTTGTTATGTGTGGTTCACATTGTATGTTGTTGTTACATGTGGTTCACATTGTATGTTGTTGTTATGTGTGGTTCACATTGTATTTTGTTGTATCTTCTTGTTATGTGTGGCTCACATTGTATGTTGTTGTTACGTGTGTTTCACATTGTATGTTGTTGTTATGTGTGGTTCACATTGTATGTTGTTGTTATGTGTGGTTCACATTGTATGTTGTTGTTACATGTGGTTCTCATTGTATGTTGTTGTTATGTGTGGTTCACATTGTATGTTGTTGTTATGTGTGGTTCACATTGTATGTTGTTGTTACGAGATGTTTCCAAACACACAAATATGGTTCAGATTGTATGTTATTGTTACGTGATGTTTCCATACACGCAATCGCTGTCACAATTGTGTATTTATTTGTGATGACTGTGAATCTACAACCATGGTCAGACTGTGAAAACCAAGTGATGACTGTGAATCTACAACCATGGTCAGACTGCGGAAATCAAGTGATGACTGTGAATCTACAACCATGGTCAGACTGAGAACCAAGTGATGACTGTGAATCTACAACCATGGTCAGACTGAGAACCAAGTGATGACTGTGAATCTACAACCATGATCAGACCGCGAGAACCAAGTGATGACCGTGAACCTACAACCATGGCCAGACTGCGAGAACAGCTAGTTAAAAGAGGTGTGGCCAAACAAGAACACTATGCAGAAAGCCATAGAAGAGCAATAAACCAACACAGAATTGGTGTCATAAGCCGCTACACGCTGCGGGATTTGCTGAGGAGGGGATCCGAGCACTTATGGACTGAATATTTTGATGTGCAATGAGGATGATCTGTTGATTAACTAACTAGTAGTATAGCATACACTCAAACATTGGTTGTGTTAACAATGATTGAAGTAATAGTAGTATAACATACACTCAAACATTGGTTGTGTTAACAATGATTGAAGTAATAGTAGTATAGCATACACTCAAACATTGATCATGTTAACATTGATTGAAGTAACAGTATGTAGCATACACTCAAATATTGGTCGTGGTAACAATGATTGAAGTATCAGTATTTGCAGACATTCAAACATTGGTCATGGTAACAGTGATTGAATTATCAGTATTTGCAGACATTCAAACATCATTGTTAATACTCACTCATATATCAATGTTAACATTCATTCAAATATCAGGGATAATAGCCAAATATCAGTTGTAAATATTGAAATACCAGTGGTCACATGCTCCCAGACATATCTGATTTAATCCTCTTGAGAATATCAGTGGTAGAATGTACTGACATATCTGTGTGACCTTTCATTGAACAGTCTTGGCATTCCTGCCACCGTTATTGTTAACAATTGTGAAAATATGAGATTCTACATTCATTCATGTTTGAATATAGCAGGTATGAGGCTCTTGTAGGTGTAGACATCATCCATGTAGACATCATCCATATAGACATCATCCATATAGACAACATTCATGTAGACATCATCCATGTAGACAACATTCATGTAGACAACATCCATGTAGACAACATCCATGTAGACATCATTCATGTAGACATAATCCATATAGACAACATCCATGTAGACGTCATCCATGTAGACAACATTCATGTAGACAACATCCATGTAGACAACATCCATGTAGACAACATCCATGTAGACATCATTCATGTAGACATCATTCATGTAGACATCATTCATGTAGACATCATTCATGTAGACAACATCCATGTAGACATCATCCATGTAGACAACATTCATGTAGACATCATTCATGTAGACATCATCCATGTAGACATCATCCATGTAGACATCATCCATGTAGACATCATTCATGTAGACATCATTCATGTAGACAACATTCATGTAAACAACATCCATGTAGACAACATCCATGTAGACAACATTCATGTAGACATCATCCATGTAGACAACATTCATGTAGACATCATCCATGTAGACAACATTCATGTAGACATCATTCATGTAGACAACATTCATGTAGACAACATCCATGTAGACATCATCCATGTAGACAACATTCATGTAGACATCATTCATGTAGACATCATTCATGTAGACAACATTCATGTAGACAACGTCAGTGTATACAACATTCACGTAGACAACATTCATGTAGACATCATTCATGTAGACAACATTCATGTAGACATCGTCCATGTAGACATCATTCATGTAGACAACATCCATGTAGACATCATTCATGTAGACATCATTCATGTAGACATCATCCATGTAGACATCATCCATGTAGACATCATCCATGTAGACATCATCCATTTAGACATCATCCATGTAGACATCATTCATGTAGACATCATTCATGTAGACAACATTCATGTAGACAACATTCATGTAGACAACGTCAGTGTATACAACATTCATGTAGACATCATTCATGTAGACAACATTCATGTAGACAACATTCATGTAGACAACGTCAGTGTATACAACATTCATGTAGACAACATCCATGTAGATATCATCCATGTAGACATCATTCATGTAGACAACATTCATGTAGACATCATTCATGTAGACAACATTCATGTAGACATCATTCATGTAGACAACATTCATGTAGACATCATTCATGTAGACATCATTCATGTAGACAACGTCAGTGTATACAACATTCATGTAGGCAACATTCATGTAGACATCATTCATGTAGACATCATTCATGTAGTCATCATTCATGTAGACATCATTCATGTAGACAACATTCATGTAGACATCATTCATGTAGACATCATTCATGTAGACAACATCAGTGTAGACAACATTCACGTAGACAACATTCATGTAGACAACGTCAGTGTATACAACATTCATGTAGACAACATCAATGTATACAACATTCATGAAGACAACATTGGTGTAGACAACATTAGTGTATACAACATTCATGTAGACGTCAGTGTTTACAACATTCATGTAGACAACATTGGTGTAGACGTCAGTGTATACAACATTCATGTAGACAACATCAATGTATACAACATTCATGTAGACAACATTGGTGTAGACAACATTCATGTATATAACATTCATGTAGACATCAGTGTATACAACATTCATGTAGACAACATTAGTGTATACAACATTCATGTAGACGTCAGTGTATACAACATTCATGTAGACATCAGTGTATACAACATTCATGTATACAGCATTCATGTAGACGTCAGTGTATACAACATTCATGTAGACAACATTAGTGTATACAACATTCATGTAGACAACGTCAGTGTATACAACATTCATGTAGACATCATTCATGTAGACAACATTGGTGTAGACAACATCAGTGTCAGAAGTAGGGGGTGCTCTACCACCTAGTTATGTACTAAGTCTGGCGAGCAACCCCAATTTGTCAGAAATTGACTCGGGACAAAATCTTTATGTCTGAAATAAAGATTACGCACCTGGATACTCAAGAGTACAGCTGTGAATGGCTCATTAATATTTATATTTAGCTGGTCTTGGTATCCCCAAGGAGTGGGAAAGGGAAAGTTAGATGCCTAGGTTTTTGTCGACAAATGCACAGGTTTTTTCCCCTCTGACATAACTTCCCTACGTGTTATATAATTAATCCCCCACCAATGTACACACACACACACACACACATGCACAATTGGAAAATAACAGATAACTGTGAGTTTAAAACAAACTACAATAACTTTATTTACTATCAATATGAAATCAAAAACTGATTAATTGCAGGGTGATGATTATAATGAATAATGGAAATATGCATCACCAATGTAATTAAATACGTAACATCTGTTGTGGTTTGTATGACTTCTGGGATTCCAGGTGAGATGATGCCACAATTCCAGTAGGGTTCTGCTTAGGTCCAGTAAACACCTTTGATCCAGTAGGATCAGCCCGCCGGTTTTCTGGACTACTGTCCAGTCCTGACCCTACCTGTTCGACCCTCGTGTTCGGGATCTATAACCAGGCGCGCTTGTTGAGAGGCTTGGAAGATATAATCAAGAACGTGTATGCACTAGTTCTACATCAGTACAATCCTAGGTAATATATACAATCTATCACCCCCATACACATATTCACATTGTAAAGTCTGGCAATGTTTCTCTTCCAGCTGTACTGCATTAACTCTCCTCTTTCTCCCTCAAGTAGTCGAACACGACTATAGTTGTTGCACCTCATGCCTTCCCTTGTAATGTCCTGTCATGAGGAATGAAATGTCCTAAGTCCATGCCACTAATTCAGACACCCGTTTATTTTGCAGCCGCTCGGTCACACAAGTTGTTTCAGCAGATCAACTCGTCAGTAGTGTTATCACAAGAGTATCTTATTACTTTGCTGACCAGCAATCCGGAGCATTATTGTCTCCCATTACCAAGGGTGTTTGCGGATTTTTAAAAAAATGACTAGTTTTTAAATTAAATTCACTAAAAATTTAAAAACGAACGTAGGGTGTTGAAATTTTCAGAGCACTGTTATGAATGGTTGTTATGCATAAATATATATGTTTTATGCAAATTTGTCACATGATCATGACGGCCATCTTGAATTTGTATGGCTATTTATAGAATAATTAGATGATGTTTTAAAACCATCATCTTTTCATATTTTTTAGTGAATGTTCTCAAAGTAAAAGCTATAAAATGTTAGCGACATGGTTGGCAATGAATAAAATAAGCTCAATATGAGCACTAATTTACACGGAACACTTTGTTGACCAACAATCCGGAGCATTATTTTCTCCGATTACCAAGGGTGTTTGCGGATTTTTGAAAACATGACTGGTTTTCAAATTAAATTCACTAAAAATTTAAAATTGAACGTAGGGTGTTGAAATTTTCAGAGCACTGTTATGAATGGTTGTTATGCATAAATATATATGTTTTATGCAAATTTGTCACATGATCATGACGGCCATCTTGAATTTGTATGGCTATTTATAGAATAATTAGATGATGTTTTAAAACCATCATCTTTTCATATTTTTTAGTGAATGTTTTCAAAGTAAAAGCTATAAAATGTTAGCGACATGGTTGGCAATGAATAAAATAAGCTCAATATGAGCACTAATTTACACGGAACACTTTGTTGACCAACAATCCGGAGCATTATTTTCTCCGATTACCAAGGGTGTTTGCGGATTTTTGAAAACATGACTGGTTTTCAAATTAAATTCACTAAAAATTTAAAATTGAACGTAGGGTGTTGAAATTTTCAGAGCACTGTTATGAATGGTTGTTAGGCATAAATATATATGTTTTATGCAAATTTGTCACATGATCATGACGGCCATCTTGGAAAATGAAAAATAAAAATTTTTCATTTCTACACTGTGTTGTGGTTTTTGTTTGGTGTGTTGTGTCTGTGATATTAGTAATTAGTATTTGGTTATATTTTTATATATATTGGGTATTTGGGTATATAAGGTTAACTCGGTCAACAAATGCCTGCAGAAGTCGGATGTGTCTGCATAACGGCGCAAGAACACAGCTCTGCTGTAAACAGGCACAACGCAATCACGTCCAAAATAGAAAAATGATGAACGCAGAAGAAGAAGTATTTGTAAATTCGTACCTCTAGTTGAAGTCTGAGCTACTTCCTTCATTAACTGGGGTTGAAGTTGTAGCTGTAGACCTATGCAAGAGTCTTTGTCTGGAACGTTGATAATCCTCAACCGTGTGGTATAACTTATAACATGGTGTCAAAAACAAGCTGGGCTTGAATAAAAGCTGTCACAATAGAGAATATGTCCTTTGGAGCCATATCCATCAAGAAGATGTTTCACAACTTTGGAAGTTGTCCCAACACAACCTTAATTATTTGCCTTTCCAGTGTAAATCTCTAGTTTCAGGCAGTACTGGGTTTTGGCATCAGTAAGTACAAATAATTTGAATCCCCACTTTGTCTGCTTTGCTGGCAGGTATTGCTTGAAATATATCCTGCCTTTGAACCCCACCATGGATTCGTCTATTGATAACTCCCGTCCCGATGTGTAGTGTTTCCTGTATGTAGGCAATCTAATGTCTAGTAGGGGTTTGAGCTGTCTCCTTCAATAATTGGGGTTGAAGTTGTAGCTATAGACCTCTGCAAGAGTCTTTGTCTGGAACGTTGATAATCCTCAACCGTGTGGTATAACTTGAAACATGGTGTCAGGCATAGAGGTGTATTGCAATCTGGGCAGTACATGCAAGTCTGGCTTCTTTTACCTGCATCCTTACAAACTTTACAGTCTGGTTTGTACCTTGGTCTTTCATACTTTTGAATAAAATGGCGCTCAGTAAGTCGTGATGTCGTGACTTGTCTTGAAGTTGTTGCATTGCGCCGAAGAACAGCAGGTCCAATAATAACAAGACTGACATCCTGCCTAAACCTCTATACAGTGATCTTATTTGTAGAGTTGGCAGTGTTGTAGCTTACATGCCCATGACCAGAGCAGTGTCAACTAAAAAAAATTATATAATGGCAGGTACCATTTATAGGATCTATGTGGGTCTTACACTCAGTTGACCGAAGTGGTCGACACCACCCACACATTTGTTGTATTATTTTGCAAGCACCAGCTTGTTTATTATTCTGCCCCCAAGAATTCCCCTTTTCCTGTCTTGTCCATAACTTCATTGGAGTGAACAGTAGATATAAAGTTAACTCTTTTTCCTGTGTACTGATAGAGGTGATTTTCACCATACATGTTGACTTCACACATGATCAGATCTATAGCAGTGTCAGTGAAACAAATCTTGAAAAAATCAATGGGCATAAACCCAGTTATGTCTGATGTGGACACCCTGTTGTTCTTTGTATGGAAGAAGATTGTCAAGCTCAATAATTTCGTTTTGAAGAGCCTTTCTCCATTTCCAAACAGAATTGTCAGCTGTAGAAATTTTCTGGTCTCTTATGCCACGCCCACTACTTTATTCAGAGGTACCTTCATGACCCCCATCATCAACTACAACATCGTTAACGCTACTTTCATTTACACTAATAATCCTCTGTATCTCTACTTATCTAGGAAACATCGTTTTCAGCTTCAATTTTGCTGGCAGAGTCAGAATCCTCTATATTACGAGCCTGGTGTTCATCCTCAGGCATGGTGAAAATGCTGAATATTCACTTGGGAATCAAATTAATGAAATTTTTTAAAAAAACACTCTAGTTACGGCTGCAAACACTTTTAACCATGGGCGCAGCCATTTTGGAATAAGGGAAACAACTGGGTGACGCCTGATTCGGTGGCTATCGGTAAGGCCGTTTGTTTGAAATCCGCATGTCGCTAATTCGTCGACCGTCGAAGTTGGTCACCAAGGCATATAGCCAAAAATTCGTTGAGCGTCGAAGTTGGTCAGCAAAGGATTAAGTGCCAGTGATCAGTCTCTGTGCTAGGCCTAAGTGAGTTACAGAAAATGCTCGTTCACCACTGAAAGGACTAACTGCACCATATATCCGTTACCGATTATGGGTAATGTCTACACCACTACACCTCTGCTCCAAATACAATCATGCTAGTAACATATAATATTGCCCATGGGGTTACAATATTACAGGTAGGTCCTGCAACGGCACTAGACAATCTGCCTATACACTCTGCTCATAACACTAGCACACAACTGCTCATCTTGTGGTTAACACCATATGACAGTCAATCTCTCCCACATATACCAAACCTAATACATGGTAGTCTTAAACATATGCATCGTAACAATTCAAAATAGCCATATAATGATATTCCTATTAATAGCATAATGAGTATTACATACAACAAACTGAGGCAATAAACAGTTCCCATAGGAGCAACGTACATCTAATCAGACCAAATGCAAGTCCGCCAAATGCATATCCAGAGTAAAATTAAATTATGCATATAAACATTTTAAAATAATGTATGTAAGGAGCATAATCCTAACATCGTATATCCCTACGTGTATAGTAGGAATAACACATTTATAGCAATATACTATATATATATATATATAAAGAAAAATTAGGAATACTAGTACTCATTTAAATAGCCTACAACCGACCAACAAATGAAGGCCCCGAATTTACAGGCTTCAATAGGGACCAGAAACTAACATTCCTAGATACTTCTATCAGCATAAGAGTCAGATCCATCTATAAAGGAAATATACATTGACGTATCTGATGTGAACAGATCTAGTCAAGATTATTTATACCAAGTGCGACAAATGCTCTTATCTCTTGGGCACCTTTTCCTATCTCCCTCTGTGTTTATTTCCCTTGATCACGCTTTATGTCGCTTCACACCAGGACGGTTTCCCTGAGTTCTGGCGGGAAAGTTTCCCTGGACTGAGGTCATTTCACACCTTTGCATGGTTGTAATTTCAACATATCAGTCGGGTCATTCTCACCTCTGCCCATCTGTGTAGCTTCATTATCAGTCCAACATTTCACACCTTTCACACCTTTTGCTCCACTGGACAGGGATATTATCATCGTGAAGGCTCCAGTCCGTCTAACAATGTGTTGATGCAGGGATTCTTATCAAGCAGGCATTCTAGTTGACGCAGGGATTCTAGTTGATGCAGGGATTCTAGTTGACGCAAGGATTCTAGTTGACACAGGGATTCTTATCAAGCAGGGATTTCCAGTTGTGTCACCCACCTCGGATGTGGACCATCAAACGTGTTAACTGTGCCATTGTAAAATTCTAGCCTGTGATCGCTTTGGGTGTCGGCCGTCCCCTTGTGCTATCTTACGTCATGGCTGGATAGACTCTGATAAGCATGATGGAATGTTTATTCCTCAGTGTGGTCCATCAGATTTGTAGACCGAGAAAATATTCTGGGATGGTAACACGGCGGTCTATGACCATCCATGTAAACATTCATGTAGACAACATTGGTGTAGACAACAGTCATGTAGACAACATTGGTATAGACAACATCATTTTAGACAACATTCATGTAGACAACATTCATGTAGATAACATCACTGTAGGTGACATCTTCAGCATCGGTATAGGCAACATCAGTGTAGTCAACAGTATAAACAGCATCAATGTACACAACATCACTGTAGACGACATCTACAACATCGGTGTAGACAACATTCATTTAGACAACATCACTACAGACGACATCTACAACATCAGTGTAGTCAACAGTATAAACAGCATCAATGTACACAACATCACTGTAGACGACATCTACAACATCGGTGTAGACAACATTCATTTAGACAACATCACTACAGACGACATCTACAACATCAGTGTAGTCAACAGTATAAACAGCATCAATGTACACGACATCTACAACATCGGTGTAGACAACATTCATTTAGACAACATCACTACAGACGACATCTACAACATTGGTGTATACAACAACAGTGTAGTCAACCACATAACAACAACAGTGTAGACAGTATTGCGTAGATAACATCGCTGTAGACATCCTGATCTGTGTGATCTATAGACAACAGGTACTGAAATATCTGTTGAGAACATGCTACTGGTTGAATCTCTCATTGTCCTGACTCTCCCTGTTGTGAGAACATGCTACTGGTTGAATCTCTCATTGTCCTGACTCTCCCTGTTGTGAGAACATGCTACTGGTTGAATCTCTCATTGTCCTGACTCTCCCTGTTGTGAGAACATGCTACTGGTTGAATCTCTCATTGTCCTGACTCTCCCTGTTATCTTTATTATCTGTCCTGATTCAGCCCTCGTCCTGATGCTGCATGTCTTGATTCTCCCTGTCTCTGTGTCTTGATTCTCCCTGTCTCTGTGTCTTGATTCTTCCCATCCTGAGTCTACCTGTCTTGGTTCTACCTCTGTCTGCATGTTCCTGTTTATGGAGATCGCATTGTTGAAGCATACAGATGTGTGCTTGTTGGTCACTGTGTCAGACTTGATGTATCTGTACATGTTGATGTGTTGTTGGTCACTGTGTGTCAGACTTGATGTATCTGTGCATGTTGATGTGTTGTTGGTCACTGTGTCAGACTTGATGTATCTGTGCATGTTGATGTGTTGTTGGTCACTGTGTGTCAGACTTGATGTATCTGTGCATGTTGATGTGTTGTTGGTCGCTGTGTGTCAGACTTGATGTATCTGTGCATGTTGATGTGTTGTTGGTCACTGTGTGTCAGACTTGATGTATCTGTGCATGTTGATGTGTTGTTGGTCACTGTGTGTCAGACTTGATGTATCTATGCATGTTGATGTGTTGTTGGTCACTGTGTCAGACTTGATGTATCTGTGCATGTTGATGTGTTGTTGGTCACTGTATATCAGACTTGATGTATCTGTGCATGTTGATGTGTTGTTGGTCACTGTGTGTCAGACTTGATGTATCTGTGCATGTTGATGTGTTGTTGGTCACTGTGTGTCAGACTTGATGTATCTGTGCATGTTGATGTGTTGTTGGTCACTGTGTGTCAGACTTGATGTATCTGTGCATGTTGATGTGTTGTTGGTCACTGTGTGTCAGACTTGATGTATCTGTGCATGTTGATGTGTTGTTGGTCACTGTGTGTCAGACTTGATGTATCTGTGCATGTTGATGTGTTGTTGGTCACTGTGTGTCAGACTTGATGTATCTGTGCATGTTGATGTGTTGTTGGTCACTGTGTGTCAGACTTGATGTATCTGTGCATGTTGATGTGTTGTTGGTCACTGCGTGTCAGACTTGATGTATCTGTGCATGTTGATGTGTTGTTGGTCACTGTGTCAGACTTGATGTATCTGTGCATGTTGATGTGTTGTTGGTCACTGTGTGTCAGACTTGATGTATCTGTGCATGTTGATGTGTTGTTGGTCACTGTATATCAGACTTGATGTATCTGTGCATGTTGATGTGTTGTTGGTCACTTGTATATCAGACTTGATGAGGTGATCTGTTGTGGTCACTGTTGAGTGTGGTTGGTATTGGTCACGCGTCATGTTAGTGTAGTTGTCATGGAAGACTTGATGTATCTGTGCATGTTGATGTGTTGTTGGTCACTGTGTGTCAGACTTGATGTATCTGTGCATGTTGATGTGTTGTTGGTCACTGTATATCAGACTTGATGTATCTGTGCATGTTGATGTGTTGTTGGTCACTGTGTGTCAGACTTGATGTATCTTAGCATGTGATGTGTTGTTGGTCACTGTGTCAGACTTGATGTATCTGTGCATGTTGATGTGTTGTTGGTCACTGTATATCAGACTTGATGTATCTGTGCATGTTGATGTGTTGTTGGTCACTGTGTGTCAGACTTGATGTATCTGTGCATGTTGATGTGTTGTTGGTCACTGTGTGTCAGACTTGATGTATCTGTGCATGTTGATGTGTTGTTGGTCACTGTGTGTCAGACTTGATGTATCTGTGCATGTTGATGTGTTGTTGGTCACTGTGTGTCAGACTTCATGTATCTGTGCATGTTGATGTGTTGTTGGTCACTGCGTGTCAGACTTGATGTATCTGTACATGTTGATGTGTTGTTGGTCACTGCGTGTCAGACTTGATGTATCTGTACATGTTGATGTGTTGTTGGTCACTGTGTGTCAGACTTGATGTATCTGTGCATGTTGATGTGTTGTTGGTCACTCACTGTATATCAGACTTGATGTATCTGTGCATGTTGATGTGTTGTTGGTCACTGTGTGTCAGACTTGATGTATCTGTGCATGTTGATGTGTTGTTGGTCACTGTATATCAGACTTGATGTATCTGTGCATGTTGATGTGTTGTTGGTCACTGTATATCAGACTTGATGTATCTGTACATATTGATGTGTTGTTGGTCACTGTATATCAGACTTGATGTATCTGTACATATTGATGTGTTGTTGGTCACTGTATATCAGACTTGATGTATCTGTACATGTTGATGTGTTGTTGGTCACTGTATATCAGACTTGATGTATCTGTGCATGTTGATGTGTTGTTGGTCACTGTATATCAGACTTGATGTATCTGTACATATTGATGTGTTGTTGGTCACTGTATATCAGACTTGATGTATCTGTGCATGTTGATGTGTTGTTGGTCACTGTATATCAGACTTGATGTATCTGTACATGTTGATGTGTTGTTGGTCACTGTATATCAGACTTGATGTATCTGTGCATGTTGATGTGTTGTTGGTCACTGTATATCAGACTTGATGTATCTGTGCATGTTGATGTGTTGTTGGTCACTGTATATCAGACTTGATGTATCTGTACATGTTGATGTGTTGTTGGTCACTGTGTGTCAGACTTGATGTATCTGTGCATGTTGATGTGTTGTTGGTCACTGTATATCAGACTTGATGTATCTCTGCGTGCTGTCTCCATGCTAGTCACATGACCACACATTAGGATATTTATCTCATGCTTCCCATCATGCTCAAGTCTGCCTGGATTGACAAATTAGATGATGGAATACCAGAAATGTTGATGTCAAATGTGTCTTGTATTTTGCTTACATGTCCATTATCTTGTGTTGATTTTGTTTATTATCTCATGGTGATAGGTGAAGCTAGTTACCTTCATGTCATCTCATGTGTTTAGGATGTGACCATGATTGTGGAGCCATGATTATGCCAATGATTGTGTGAGGTCTGGCTGTGGGCATCCAGCGCTAGATGATGCTGTCTTGTGGACACAGCTAGAGATGTGTTCTAACATCTGTGCTCACCAGCTGGCATTCACTTCATCATTTTCTGTTCATTACTAAGCAGCTATCTTATTGATGTCTCATGCCTTGACTGGTCAGTTGTATAGACATTATTTGCCACGGCATTGTTGTTTTGTTTGTTTCCTGCTTGTTCTCTCTCATAAACAATACAAGATGTTTAACAGCTGGGATGTCAGTCTGTGATGTATGTGATTACAGTCTGTGATGTATGTGATGTCAGTCTTTGATGTATGTGATGTCAGTCTGTGATGTATGTGATGTCAGTCTGTGATGTATGTGATGTCAGTCTTTGATGTATGTGATGTCAGTCTGTGATTACAGTCTCTGATGTATGTGATGTCAGTCTGTGATGTATGTGATGTCAGTCTGTGATGTATGTGATGTCAGTCTGTGATGTCAGTCTGTGATGTATGTGATGTCAGTCTGTGATGTATGTGATGTCAGTCTGTGATGTATGTGATGTCAGTCTGTGATTAAAGTCTGTGATGTATGTGATGTCAGTCTGTGATTAAAGTCTGTGATGTATGTGATGTCAGTCTGTGATGTATGTGATGTCAGTCTTTGATGTATGTGATGTCAGTCTTTGATGTATGTGATGTCAGTCTTTGATGTATGTGATGTCAGTCTTTGATGTATGTGATGTCAGTCTGTGATGTGCAGTATTTGATGTCAGTGCTTGATGTCAGTCTTTGATTGTATGTGATGTCAGTCTTTGATGTATGTGATGTCAGTCTCGTTATGTATGTGATGTCAGTCTGTGATGTATGTGATGTCAGTCCTTTGATGTATGTGATGTCAGTCTGTGATGTCAGTCTTTGATGTATGTGATGTCAGTCTTTGATGTATGTGATGTCAGTCTTTGATGTATGTGATGTCAGTCTTTGATGTATGTGATGTCAGTCTTTGATGTATGTGATGTCAGTCTTTGATGTATGTGATGTCAGTCTTTTGATGTATGTGATGTCAGTCTTTGATGTATGTGATGTCAGTCTTTGATGTATGTGATGTCAGTCTTTGATGTATTGTGATGTCAGTCTTTGATGTATGTGATGTCAGTCTTTGATGTATGTGATGTCAGTCTTTGATTATGTGATGTCACGTCCTTTGCTCGTACAGTATGTGAGTTAGGTGTGATGTCAGTACTTTGATGTATGTGATCGTCAGTCTTTGATGATGTGATGTCAGTCTAGTGATGTGTATTGTGATTTCAGGTATGTGATGTCCTTCTTTGATGTATGTGATTTTCAGGTCTGTGATGTCCAGTCTGTGATGTCAGTCTTTATGTATTGTGCTGTCCGTCTTTGATGTATGTGATGTCAGTCTTTGATGTAACGTGATGTCAGTCTTTTGATGTAGTGATGTCATTCTTTGATGTATGTGATGTCAGTCTGTGATATATGTGATGTCAGTCTTTGATGTATGTGATGTCAGTCTGTGATGTATGTGATGACAGTCTGTGATGTCAGTATGTGATGTCAGTCTGTGATTACAGTCTGTGATGTCTGTGAGGTCAGTCTGTATGTATGTGATGTCAGTCTGTATGTATGTGATGTCAGTCTGTGATGTATGTGATGTCAGTCTGTGATGTATGTGATGTCAGTCTGTGATGTATGTGATGTCAGTCTGTGATGGTATGTGATGTCAGTCTGTGATGTATGTGATGTCAGTCTGTGATGTATGTGATGTCAGTCTGTGATACAGTTTGTGATGTATGTGATGTCAGTCTTTGATTACAGTATGTGATGTCAGTCTGTGATTCCAGTATGTGATGTATGTGATTCAGTCTGTGATGTATGTGATGTCAGGTCTGTGATGTATGTGATGTCAGTCTGTGATTACAGTCTGTGATGTATGTGATGTCAGTCTGTGATGTATGTGATTTTCAGTCTGTGATGTATGTTGATGTACAGTCTGTGATGTATGTGATGTCAGCCTGTGATTACAGTCTGTGATGTATGTGATGTCAGTCTGTGATGTATGTGATGTCAGTCTGTGATTACAGTCTGTGATGTATGTGATGTCAGTCTGTGATGTATGTGATTACAGTCTGTGATGTATGTGATGTCAGTCTGTGATGTATGTGATGTCAGTCTGTGATTACAGTCTGTGATGTATGTGATGTCAGTCTGTGATGTATGTGATGTCAGTCTTTGATGTCAGTCTTTGATGTATGTGATGTCAGTCTGTGATGTATGTGATGTCAGTCTGTGATGTATGTGATGTCAGTCTTTGATGTCAGTCTTTGATGTATGTGATGTCAGTATGTGATGTCAGTCTGTGATGTATGTGATGTCAGTCTGTGATTACAGTCTGTGATGTATGTGATGTCAGTCTGTGATGTATGTGATGTCAGTCTGTGATGTATGTGATGTCAGTCTTGATTAGGGATGTCAGTCTGTGATGTATGTGATGTCAGTCTGTGATGTATGTGATGTCAGTCTGTGATGTTTGATGTATGTGATTCAGTCTTGATGTATTGTGATTCAGTCTTGATGTATGTGATGTCAGTCTTTGATGTATGTGATGTCAGTCTTTGATGTAGTGATGTCAGTCTTTGATGTATGTGATGTCAGTCTTTGATGTATGTGATGTCAGTCTTGATTATGTGATGTCAGTCTGTGATGTATGTGTGTCAGTCTTGATGTATGTGATGTCAGTCTGTGATGTATGTGATGTCAGTTGTGATTCAGTCTGTGATGTATGTGATGTCAGTCTGATGTATGTGATGTCAGTCTGTGGGATGTCAGTCTGTGATGTATGTGATGTCAGTCTTTTGTGATGTCAGTCTTGATGTATGTGATGTCAGTCTTGATGTATGTGATGTCAGTCTTTGATGTATGTGATGTCAGTCTGTGATTACAGTTTTGATGTATGTGATGTCAGTCTTTGATGTATGTGATGTCAGTCTTGATGTATGTGATGTCAGTCTTGTGGATTATGTGATGTAGTCTGTGATGTCAGTATGTGAGTATGTGATGTCAGTCTTTGATGTATGTGATGTAAGTCTTTGATGTATGTGATGTCAGTCTGTGATTACAGTCTGTGTGATGTATGTGATGTAAGTCTGTGAGGTATGTGATGTCAGGTCTGTGATTACAGTCTTGATGTATGTGATTCCAGTCTGTGATGTATGTGATTACAGTCTGTGATTGTATGGATGTCAGTCTGTATGTATGTGATGTCAGTCCTGTGAGGTATGTGATGTCAGTCTGTGATGTCAGTCGTTGATGTATGTGATTACAGTCTGTGATGTATGTGATGTCAGTCTGTGATGTATGTGATGTCAGTCTTTGATGTCAGTCTTAGATGTATGTGATGTCAGTCTGTGATGTATGTGATGTCAGTCTGTGAGGTATGTTGATGTCAGTCTTTGATGTCAGTCTTTGATGTATGTGATGTCAGTATGTGATGTCAGTCTGTGATGTATTGTGATGTCCAGTCTCTGTGATTACAGTCTGTGATGTATGTGATGTCAGTATGTGATGTATGTGATGTCAGTCTGTGATTTATGTGATGTCAGTCTGTGATGTCAGTCTGTGATGTATGTGATGACAGTCTGATGTATGTGCTGTCAGTCTGTGATGTATGTGATGTCAGTCTGTGATGTAAACAGCTGGGATGTCAGTCTGTGATGTCAGTCTTTTATGTATATGATGTCAGTCTTTGATGTATGTGATGTCAGTCTTTGATGTATGTGATATCAGTCTTTGATGTATGTGATGTCAGTCTGTGATTACAGTCTTTGATGTATGTGATGTCAGTCCGTGATGTATGTGATGTCAGTCTGTGATGTATGTGATGTCAGTCTGTGATGTATGTGATGTCAGTCTGTGATTAAAGTCTGTGATGTATGTGATGTCAGTCTGTGATGTATGTTATGTCAGTCTGTAATGTATGTGATGTCAGTCTGTGATGTATGTGATGTCAGTCTTTGATGTATGTGATGTCAGTCTGTGATGTATGTGATGACAGTCTGTGATGTATGTGATTCAGTCTATGTGTGATGTCAGTCTGTGAATGTATGTGATGTCAGTCTGTAATGTATGTGATGTCAGTCTGTGATGTATGTGATGTCAGTCTGTGCTGTATGTGATGTCAGTCTGTGATGTATGTTGATGTCAGTCTTTGATGTATGTGATGTCAGTCTGTTGATGTATGTGATGTCAGTCTGTGATGTATGTGATGTCAGTCTGTGATGTCAGTCTGTGATGTATGTGATGTCAGTCTTTGATGTATGTGATGTCAGTCTGTGATGTATGTGATGTCAGTCTGTGATGTATGTGATGTCAGTCTTTGATGTATGTGATGTCAGTCTGTGATTACAGTCTCTGATGTATGTGATGTCAGTCTGTGATGTATGTGATGTCAGTCTGTGATGTATGTGATGTCAGTCTGTGATGTCAGTCTGTGATGTATGTGATGTCAGTCTGTGATGTATGTGATGTCAGTCTGTGATGTATGTGATGTCAGTCTGTGATTAATGTCTGTGATGTATGTGATTAATGTCTGTGATGTATGTGATGTCAGTCTTTGATGTATGTGATGTCAGTCTTTGATGTATGTGATGTCAGTCTTTGATGTATGTGATGTCAGTCTTTGATGTATGTGATGTCAGTCTTTGATGTATGTGATGTCAGTCTGTGATGTCAGTCTGTGATGTCAGTCTTTGATGTATGTGATGTCAGTCTTTGATGTATGTGATGTCAGTATGTGATGTCAGTCTGTGATGTATGTGATGTCAGTCTTTGATGTATGTGATGTCAGTCTGTGATGTCAGTCTTTGATGTATGTGATGTCAGTCTTTGATGTATGTGATGTCAGTCTTTGATGTATGTGATGTCAGTCTTTGATGTATGTGATGTCAGTCTTTGATGTATGTGATGTCAGTCTTTGATGTATGTGATGTCAGTCTTTGATGTATGTGATGTCAGTCTTTGATGTATGTGATGTCAGTCTTTGATGTATGTGATGTCAGTCTTTGATGTATGTGATGTCAGTCTTTGATTATGTGATGTCAGTCTTTGATGTCAGTATGTGATTATGTGATGTCAGTCTTTGATGTATGTGATGTCAGTCTTTGATGTATGTGATGTCAGTCTGTGATGTATGTGATGTCAGTATGTGATGTCAGTCTTTGATGTATGTGATGTCAGTCTGTGATGTCAGTCTGTGATGTCAGTCTTTATGTATGTGATGTCAGTCTTTGATGTATGTGATGTCAGTCTTTGATGTAAGTGATGTCAGTCTTTGATGTATGTGATGTCAGTCTTTGATGTATGTGATGTCAGTCTGTGATATATGTGATGTCAGTCTGTGATGTATGTGATGTCAGTCTGTGATGTATGTGATGACAGTCTGTGATGTCAGTATGTGATGTCAGTCTGTGATTACAGTCTGTGATGTATGTGATGTCAGTCTGTAATGTATGTGATGTCAGTCTGTGATGTATGTGATGTCAGTCTGTGATGTATGTGATGTCAGTCTGTGATGTATGTGATGTCAGTCTGTGATGTATGTGATGTCAGTCTGTGATGTATGTGATGTCAGTCTGTGATGTATGTGATGTCAGTCTGTGATTACAGTTTGTGATGTATGTGATGTCAGTCTTTGATTACAGTATGTGATGTCAGTCTGTGATGTATGTGATGTCAGCCTGTGATTACAGTCTGTGATGTATGTGATGTAAGTCTGTGATGTATGTGATGTCAATCTGTGATTACAGTCTGTGATGTATGTGATGTCAGTCTTTGATGTATGTGATTACAGTCTGTGATGTATGTGATGTCAGTCTGTGATGTATGTGATGTCAGTCTGTGAGGTATGTGATGTCAGTCTGTGATGTCAGTCTTTGATGTATGTGATTACAGTCTGTGATGTATGTGATGTCAGTCTGTGATGTATGTGATTACAGTCTGTGATGTATGTGATGTCAGTCTGTGATGTATGTGATGTCAGTCTGTGAGGTATGTGATGTCAGCCTGTGATTACAGTCTGTGATGTATGTGATGTCAGTCTGTGATGTATGTGATGTCAGTCTTTGATGTCAGTCTTTGATGTATGTGATGTCAGTCTGTGATGTATGTGATGTCAGTCTGTGAGGTATGTGATGTCAGTCTTTGATGTCAGTCTTTGATGTATGTGATGTCAGTATGTGATGTCAGTCTGTGATGTATGTGATGTCAGTCTGTGATTACAGTCTGTGATGTATGTGATGTCAGTCTGTGATGTATGTGATGTCAGTCTGTGATGTATGTGATGTCAGTCTGTGATGTCAGTCTGTGATGTATGTGATGACAGTCTGATGTATGTGATGTCAGTCTGTGATGTATGTGATGTCAGTCTGTGATGTAAACAGCTGGGATGTCAGTCTGTGATGTCAGTCTTTTATGTATATGATGTCAGTCTTTGATGTATGTGATGTCAGTCTTTGATGTATGTGATATCAGTCTTTGATGTATGTGATGTCAGTCTGTGATTACAGTCTTTGATGTATGTGATGTCAGTCTGTGATGTATGTGATGTCAGTCTGTGATGTATGTGATGTCAGTCTGTGATGTATGTGATGTCAGTCTGTGATTAAAGTCTGTGATGTATGTGATGTCAGTCTGTGATGTATGTTATGTCAGTCTGTAATGTATGTGATGTCAGTCTGTGATGTATGTGATGTCAGTCTTTGATGTATGTGATGTCAGTCTGTGATGTATGTGATGTCAGTATGTGATTATGTGATGTCAGTCTTTGATGTATGTGATGTCAGTCTGTGATGTATGTGATGTCAGTCTGTGATGTATGTGATGTCAGTCTGTGATGTCAGTCTGTGATGTATGTGATGTCAGTCTTTGATATATGTGATGTCAGTCTGTGATGTCAGTATGTGATGTCAGTCTTTGATGTATGTGATGTCAGTCTTTGATGTATGTGATGTCAGTCTTTGATGTATGTGATGTCAGTCTGTGATATATGTGATGTCAGTCTGTGATGTATGTGATGTCAGTCTGTGATGTATGTGATGTCAGTATGTGATGTATGTGATGTCAATCTGTGATGTCAGTCTGTAATGTATGTGATGTCAGTCTGTGATGTATGTGATGTCAGTCTGTGATGTATGTGATGTCAGTCTGTGATGTATGTGATGTCAGTCTGTAATGTATGTGATGTCAGTCTGTGGTGTATGTGATGTCAGTCTGTGATGTATGTGATTTCAGTCTGTGATGTATGTGATGTCAGTATGTGATGTCAGTCTGTGATGTATGTGATGTCAGTCTGTGATGTATGTGATGTCAGTCTGTGATGTATGTGATGTCAGTATGTGATGTCAGTCTGTGATGTATGTGATAACAGTCTGTGATGTATGTGATTACAGTATGTGATGTATGTGATGTCAGTCTGTGATGTATGTGATGTCAGTCTGTGATTACAGTCTGTGATGTCAGTCTGTGATGTATGTGATTACAGTCTGTGATGTATGTGATGTCAGTCTGTGATGTATGTGATGTCAGTCTGTGATGTATGTGATTACAGTCTGTGATGTATGTGATGTCAGTCTGTGATTACAGTCTGTGATGTATGTGATGTCAGTCTGTGATGTATGTGTTGTCAGTCTGTGATTACAGTCTGTGATGTCAGTCTGTGATGTATGTGATTACAGTATGTGATGTCTGTGATGTATGTGATGTCAGTCTTTGATGTATGTGATGTCAGTCTGTGATGTATGTGATGTCAGTCTGTGATTACAGTCTGTGATGTATGTGATGTCAGTCTTTGATGTATGTGATGTCAGTCTGTGATTACAGTCTGTGATGTATGTGATGTCAGTCTTTGATGTATGTGATGTCAGTCTGTGATTACAGTCTGTGATGTATGTGATGTCAGTCTTTGATGTATGTGATGTCAGTCTGTGATGTATGTGATGTCAGTATGTGATGTCAGTCTGTGATGTATGTGATGTCAGTCTGTAATGTATGTGATGTCAGTCTGTGATGTATGTGATGTCAGTCTGTGATGTATGTGATGTCAGTCTTTGATGTATGTGATGTCAGTCTGTGATGTATGTGATGTCAGTCTGTGATGTATGTGATGTCAGTCTTTGATGTATGTGATGTCAGTCTGTGATGTATGTGATGTCAGTCTGTGATGTATGTGATGTCAGTCTGTGATTACAGTCTGTGATGTATGTGATGTCAGTCTTTGATGTCAGTCTGTGATGTATGTGATGTCAGTATGTGATGTCAGTCTGTGATGTATGTGATGTCAGTCTTTGATGTATGTGATGTCAGTCTGTGATGTCAGTCTGTGATTACAGTATGTGATGTCAGTCTGTGATGTATGTGATGTCAGTCTGTGATGTATGTGATGTCAGTCTGTGATGTCAGTCTGTGATGTATGTGATGACAGTCTGATGTATGTGATGTCAGTCTGTGATGTATGTGATGTCAGTCTGTGATGTAAACAGCTGGGATGTCAGTCTGTGATGTCAGTCTTTGATGTATATGATGTCAGTCTTTGATGTATGTGATGTCAGTCTTTGATGTATTTGATGTCAGTCTTTGATGTATGTGATGTCAGTCTGTGATTACAGTCTTTGATGTATGTGATGTCAGTCTGTGATGTATGTGATGTCAGTCTGTGATGTATGTGATGTCAGTTTGTGATGTCAGTCTGTGATTACAGTCTGTGATGTATATGATGTCAGTCTTTGATGTATGTGATTACAGTCTTTGATGTATGTGATGACAGTCTTTGATGTATATGATGTCAGTCTTTGATGTATGTGATGTCAGTCTGTGATGTAAACAGCTGGGATGTCAGTCTGTGATGTCAGTCTTTGATGTATGTGATGTCAGTCTGTGATGTATGTGATGTCAGTCTGTGATGTATGTGATGTCAGTATGTGATGTCAGTCTTTGATGTATGTGATGTCAGTCTTTGATGTATGTGATGTCAGTCTTTGATGTATGTGATGTCAGTCTGTGATGTATGTGATGTCAGTCTGTGATGTCAGTCTGTGTTGTATGTGATGTCAGTCTTTGATGTATGTGATGTCAGTCTTTGATGTATGTGATGTCAGTCTTTGATGTATGTGATGTCAGTCTGTTATGTATGTGATGTCAGTCTGTGATGTATGTGATGTCAGTCTTTGATGTATGTGATGTCAGTCTGTGATGTCAGCCTTTGATGTATGTGATGTCAGTCTTTGATGTATGTGATGTCAGTCTTTGATGTATGTGAAGTCAGTCTTTGATGTATGTGATGTCAGTCTTTGATGTATGTGATGTCAGTCTTTGATGTATGTGATGTCAGTCTTTGATGTATGTGATGTCAGTCTTTGATGTATGTGATGTCAGTCTTGTGATGTAGTCTTGATGTATGTGTCAGTCTGTGATGTATGTGATGTCAGTCTGTGATGTATGTGATGTCAGTCTTTGATGTATGTGATGTCAGTCTTTGATGTATGTGATGTCAGTCTTTGATGTATGTGATGTCAGTCTGTGATGTCAGTCTGTGATGTATGTTGTGTCAGTCTGTGATGTCAGTCTGTGATGTATGTGATGTCAGTCTGTGATTACAGTCTGTGATGTATGTGATGTCAGTCTGTGATGTATGTGATGTCAGTCTTCAATGTATGTGATGTCAGTCTGTGATGTATGTGATGTCAGTCTGTGATTACAGTCTGTGATGTATGTGATTACAGTCTGTGATGTATGTGATGTCAGTCTTTGATGTATGTGATGTCAGTCTTTGATGTATGTGATGTCAGTCTGTGATGTATGTGATGTCAGTCTGTGATGTATGTGGTGTTAGTCTGTGATGTCAGTCTGTGATGTATGTGATGTCAGTCTGTGATTACAGTCTGTGATGTATGTGATGTCAGTCTGTGATGTATGTGATGTCAGTCTTTGATGTATGTGATGTCAGTCTGTGATGTATTGTGTGTCAGTCTGTGATGTCAGTCTGTGATGTATGTGATGTCAGTCTGTGATTACAGTCTGTGATGTATGTGATGTCAGTCTGTGATGTATGTGATGTCAGTCTTCAATGTATGTGATGTCAGTCTGTGATGTATGTGATGTCAGTATGTGATGTCAATATGTGATGTCAGTCTGTGATGTATGTGATGTCAGTCTGTGATTACAGTCTGTGATATCAGTCTGTGATGTATGTGATGTCAGTCTGTGATTACTGTATGTGATGTCAGTCTGTGATGTATGTGATGTCAGTCTGTGATGTATGTGATGTCATTATGTGATGTCAGTCTGTGATTACAGTCTGTGATGTATGTGATGTCAGTCTGTGATGTATGTGATGTCAGTCTGTGATTACAGTCTGTGATGTATGTGATGTCAGTCTGTGATTACAGTCTGTGATGTATGTGATGTCAGTCTGTGATTACAGTCTGTGATGTATGTGATGTCAGTCTGTGATTACAGTCTGTGATGTATGTGATGTCAGTCTGTGATTACAGTCTGTGATTACAGTCTGTGATGTATGTGATGTCAGTCTGTGATTACAGTCTGTGATGTCAGTCTGTGATATATGTGATGTCAGTCTGTGATTACAGTATGTGGTGTATGTGATGTCAGTCTGTGATGTATGTGATGTCAGTCTGTGATTACAGTCTGTGATGTATGTGATGTCAGTCTGTGATGTCAGTCTTTGATGTATGTGATGTCAGTCTGTGATGTATGTGATGTCAGTCTTTGATGTCAGTCTGTGATGTATGTGATGTCAGTCAGTGATTACAGTCTGTGATGTATGTGATGTCAGTCTGTGATGTATGTGATGTCAGTCTGTGATGTCAGTGTGTGATGTATGTGATGACAGTCTTTGATGTATGTGATGTCAGTCTGTGATGTATGTGGTGTCAGTCTGTGATGTAAACAGCTGGGATGTCAGTCTGTGATGTCAGTCTTTGATGTATATGATGTCAGTCTTTGATGTATGTGATGTCAGTCTTTGATGTCTGTGATGTCAGTCTTTGATGTATGTGATGTCAGTCTGTGATTACAGTCTTTGATGTATGTGATGTCAGTATGTGATGTCAGTCTGTGATGTATGTGATGTCAGTCTGTGATGTTTGTGATGTCAGTCTGTGATTACAGTCTGTGATGTATATGATGTCAGTCTTTGATGTATGTGATTACAGTCTTTGATGTATGTGATGACAGTCTTTGATGTATATGATGTCAGTCTTTGATGTATGTGATGTCAGTCTGGGATGTAAACAGCTGGGATGTCAGTCTTTTATGTCAGTCTTTGATGTATGTGATGTCAGTCTGTGATGTAAACAGCTGGGATGTCAGTCTTTGATGTCAGTCTTTGATGTATGTGATGTCAGTCTGTGATGTATGTGATGTCAGTCTGTGATTACAGTCTTTGATGTATATGATGTCAGTCTTTGATGTATGTGATGTCAGTCTGTGATGTCAGTCTTTGATGTATGTGATGTCAGTCGTTGATGTATGTGATGTCAGTCGTTGATGTATGTGATGTCAGTCTGTGATGTATGTGATGTCAGTCTGTGATGTAAACAGCTGGGATGTCAGTCTGTGATGTATGTGATGTCAGTCTTTGATGTATGTGATGTCAGTCTGTGATGTATGTGATGTCAGTCTGTGATGTATGTGATGTCAGTCTGTGATGTAAACAGCTGGGATGTCAGTCTGTGATGTCAGTCTTTGATGTATGTGATGTCAGTCTTTGATGTATGTGATGTCAGTCTTTGATGTATGTGATGTCAGTCTTTGATGTATGTGATGTCAGTCTGTGATGTATGTGATGTCAGTCTTTGATGTATGTGATGTCAGTCTGTGATGTATGTGATGTCAGTCTGTGATGTAAACAGCTGGGATGTCAGTCTTTGATGTATGTGATGTCAGTCTTTGATGTATGTGATGTCAGTCTGTGATGTATGTGATGTCAGTCTGTTATGTAAACAGCTGGGATGTCAGTCTGTGATGTCAGTCTTTGATGTATGTGATGTCAGTCTGTGATGTATGTTATGTCAGTCTTTGATGTATGTGATGTCAGTCTTTGATGTAAACAGCTGGGATGTCAGTCTGTGATGTCAGTCTTTGATGTATGTGATGTCAGTCTTTGATGTATGTGATGTCAGTCTTTGATGTATGTGATGTCAGTCTGTGATGTAAACAGCTGGGATGTCAGTCTTTGATGTATGTGATGTCAGTCTTTGATGTATGTGATGTCAGTCTGTGATGTATGTGATGTCAGTCTTTGATGTATGTGATGTCAGTCTGTGATGTAAACAGCTGTGATGTCAGTCTGTGATGTATACAGCTGTTATGTCAGTCTGTGATGTCAGTCTGTGATGTATGTGATGTCAGTCTTTGATGTATGTGATGTCAGTCTTTGATGTATGTGATGTCAGTCTGTGATGTATGTGATGTCAGTCTGTGATGTCAGTCTTTGATTTATGTGATGTCAGTCTTTGATGTATGTGATGTCAGTCTTTGATGTATGTGATGTCAGTCTGTGATGTAAACAGCTGGGATGTCAGTCTATGACGTATGTGATGTCAGTCTGTGATATAAACAGCTGGGATGTCAGTCTGTGATGTATGTGATGTCAGTCTGTGATGCCAGTCTGTGATGCCAGTCTTTGATGTATGTGATGTCAGTCTGTGATGTATGTGATGTCAGTCTTTGATGTATGTGATGTCAGTCTTTGATGTATGTGATGTCAGTCTTTGATGTATGTGATGTCAGTCTTTGATGTATGTTATGTCAGTCTTTGATGTATGTGATGTCAGTCTGTGATGTAAACAGCTGGGATGTCAGTATGTGATGTAAACAGCTGGGGTGTCAGTCTGTGATGTCAGTCTTTGATGTATGTGATGTCAGTCTGTGATGTATGTGATGTCAGTCTGTGATGTAAACAGCTGGGATGTCAGTCTGTGATGTCAGTCTTTGATGTATGTGATGTCAGTCTGTGATGTATGTGATGTCAGTCTGTGATGTATGTGATGTCAGTCTGTGATGTATGTGATGTCAGTCTGTGATGTAGTCTGTGATGTCAGTCTGTGATGTAAACAGCTGGGATGTCAGTCTGTGATGACAGTCTTTGATGTATGTGATGTCAGTCTTTGATGTATGTGATGTCAGTCTGTGATGTAAACAGCTTGGATGTCAGTCTGTGATGTAAACAGCTGGAATGTGAGTCTGGGATGTACACAGCTGGGATTTTAGTCTGGGATGTAAACAGCTGGGATGTCAGTCTGTGATGTCAGTGTGTAATCTCAGTCTGTGATCTGTCTGTAATGTCAGCCTAGGATATCTGTCTGTAATCTCACTCTGTGATAGCAGTCTGTAATTTCAATCTAGGATGTCTCGCCTGTGTTCAATATTGCGTGCTTGTGGCGCTGAATGTTGTCAACACAGCAGTGACAGATTTGCTGCGGTACTCATTATATTTGATGTGATGATGCTGTGTGCGGAGGACCTTGCCTGGTTTTTGTCACGTGTCACAATTGACAATAAAATGTCATGAAATAAGAGTGGGATCCTGGAAGCTGTACAGACAAGACACGCAAGTTCCAGAGACTAGCTCAGTCTGTTGTGTAGGCTGCCCGCACGGGTATCTTGACTATGACAATGTGCAGTTTGTACTGCTGGCTGGAGTATGACATTGTGCAGTTTGTACTGCTGGCTGGAGTATGACATTGTGCAGTTTGTACTGCTGGCTGGAGTATGACATTGTGCAGTTTGTACTGCTGGCTGGAGTATGACATTGTGCAGTTTGTACTGCTGGCTGGAGTATGACATTGTGCAGTTTGTACTGCTAGGCTGGAGTATGACATTGTGCAGTTTGTACTGCTGGCTGGAGTATGACATTGTGCAGTTTGTACCGCTGGCTGGAGTATGACATTGTAGAGTTTGTACTGCTAGCTGGAGTATGACATTGTGCAGTTTGTACTGCTGGCTGGAGTATGACATTGTGCAGTTTGTACTGCTGGCTGGAGATTATGACAATGTGCAGTTTGTACCGCTGGCTGGAGTATGACAATGTGCAGTGTTGATGTCTCACTACCCAGGAGATCAGCGGGATGTGTGATGTCTCACTATCCAGGAGATCAGCGGGATGTGTGATGTCTCACTACCTGGGAGATCAGCGGGATGTGTGATGTCTCACTACCTGGGAGATCAGCGGGATGTGTCATGTCTCACTACCCAGGAGATCAGCGGGATGTGTCATGTCTCACTACCCAGGAGATCAGCGGGACACAATCCAGAAGTACCCGCGTGTAGCGTCCAGCTGTGAAAGTGTACGTGATTACAGGATGGTCAGATACCCGGGAATCGGGATTGACAATATAATTGATCCAGAACATTACAGACTGAGGTCTGTGGATAGTCAGGTAGCAGGGAACCTGGCTGTACAACAGAACATCACAGACGAGATCTGTGGATAGTCAGGTAGCAGGGAACCTGGCTGTACAACAGAACATCACAGACCGAGATTTGTGGATAGTCAGGTAGCAGGGAACCTAGCTGTACAACAGAACATCACAGACAGAGATCTGTGGATAGTCAGGGAACCTGGCTGTACAACAGAACATCACAGACAGAGATCTATGGATAGTCAGGGAACCTGGCTGTACAACAGAACATCACAGACAGAGATCTATGGATAGTCAGGGAACCTGGCTGTTCAACAGAACATCACAGACCGAGATCTGTGGATAGTCAGGTAGCAGGGAACCTGGCTGTACAACAGAACATCACAGACTGAGGTCTGTGGATAGTCAGCTAGCAGGGAACCTGGCTGTACAACAGAACATCACAGACCGAGATTTGTGGATAGTCAGGTAGCAGGGAACCTAGCTGTACAACAGAACATCACAGACAGAGATCTGTGGATAGTCAGGGAACCTGGCTGTACAACAGAACATCACAGACCAAGATCTATGGATAGTCAGGGAACCTGGCTGTACAACAGAACATCACAGACCGAGATCTGTGGATAGTCAGGTAGCAGGGAACCTGGCTGTACAACATAACATCACAGACGAGATCTGTGGATAGTCAGGTAGCAGGGAACCTGGCTGTACAACAGAACATCACAGACCGAGATCTGTGGATAGTCAGGTAGCAGGGAACCTGGCTGTACAACAGAACATCATAGACCGAGATATGTGGATAGTCAGGTAGCAGGGAACCTGGCTGTACAACAGAACATCATAGACCGAGATATGTGGATAGTCAGGTAGCAGGGAACCTGGCTGTACAACAGAACATCACAGACCGAGATCTGTGGATAGTCAGGGAACCTGGCTGTACAACAGAACATCACAGACCGAGATCTGTGGATATTCAGGGAACCTGGCTGTACAACAGAACATCACAGAGATCTGTGGATAGTCACGAATGCCTACATCATTTGACAAGGCACATGATGATGATAATGATCTACGCATCGCCATTCAACAAAATGGTATCACATCCGTTTCCTGTGACACGATGGACACGAATCCAGTTGACAGCGAGGACGATGCCAATGGCGATGACTCGCCGCGAAAGAAACTTGGTCTGATCATCGATTCCTACCAGTTCACGCTGCTGGTCGTCGTGCTGGTGATCGTTGATTGCGTGATTGTCATCTTAGAACTGATGATCGATCTGAGAATCCTTCAACTTTCAGAAAACCTGACAGTGGTTTCAATTGTCTTGTATTCCTGCAGCATCAGCATCTTGAGTGTGTTCATGGTTGAAATCTTTATGCGCATCTATGTGATGCGCTGCTCGTTTTTCACACACAAGTCTGAGGTGTTTGACGCTGTTGTGGTCATCATATCTTTCGGTCTAGATATTTTTTTCAGGAGCGGTGAGCATGCCTCCATCGGCGCGGGACTGATCATCATCCTGCGTCTGTGGCGGGTCACTAGAGTTGTCAGTGGCATTGTCAGGACAGTGCAGAAACAGGCAACACGGCAACTGCGGCGGAAAAAGCTTCGTATTCTAGCGCTGGAGGAAGACCTCGTTAGATTTCAGGTGTATTCCACCGAACTGGAACAGGAACTTACCAAAATGCGGATAATTCTGAGTAATTACGACATTGGCATCGTGCCCAGACATATTGTTCGTCCCGAGTGTACGACCATGGCGGATTGTGGCAGGAAAGACGAGGCCACCAGATGTACTTACCTGGAACATGCATCCGGCAGCAATGGCGATCTGGACACGATGACGTGCAGTGTGGACATACGAGAGTCATTATAACTGTGGTCATTATACCCTGGGCAGGTGAATGTGTGCTCCAACCTCTTCAGCCTATTCTGGGATGTAGGATCGCTGTTTCTTCAACCCATGCTGGGCTTTAGGAACGCGGAATTTTTCCTCAACCTATGCTGGGCTTTGGGAACACTGAATATTTCCTCAACACAAGCTGCACTTTAGGAACACTGAACGTGTCCTCAACAGATGTAGGGTCGCTGAATATTTCCTCAACACAAGCTGCACTTTAGGAACACTGAACGTGTCCTCAACAGATGTAGGGTCGCTGAATATTTCCTCAACACAAGCTGCACTTTAGGAACACTGAACGTGTCCTCAACAGATGTAGGGTCGCTGAATATTTCCTCAACACAAGCTGCACTTTAGGAACACTGAACGTGTCCTCAACAGATGTAGGGTCGCTGAATATTTCCTCAACCCATGCTGGGCTTTAAGGCCGCTGAATGTTTCCTCAACCCATGCTGGGCTGTAAGGTATTGATGGGCTGTAGGGTCGCTGAATGTTTCTTCAACCCATGATGGGATGTAGGGTCGCTGAATGTTTCCTCAACCCATGATGGGATGTAGGGTCGCTGAATGTTTCCTCAACCCATGCTGGGCTGTAAGGTATTGAAGGTCGCTGAATGTTTCTTCAACCCATGATGGGATGTAGGGTCGCTGAATGTTTCATCAATCCATGACTTGAATGTTTCCTTAACTCACGATGGGCTGTAGGGTCGCTGAATGTTTCCTCAACCCATGCTGGGCTGTAGGGTCGCTGAATGTTTTTCAACCCATGATGGGATGTAAGGTCGCTGAATGTTTCATCAATCCATGACTTGAATGTTTCCTTAACTCACGATGGGCTGTAGGGTCGCTGAATGTTTCCTCAACCCATGCTGGGCTGTAGGGTCGCTGAATGTTTCCTCAACCCATGATGGGATGTAAGGTAGCTGAATGTTTCTTCAACCCATGATGGGATGTAAGGTAGCTGAATGTTTCTTCAACCCATGATGGGATGTAGGGTCACTGAATGTTTCATCAATCCATGACTTGAATGTTTCCTTAACTCACGATGGGCTGTAGGGTCGCTGAAAATTTCCTCAACCCACGATGGGCTGTAGGGTCGCTGAATATGTTGGTAGTGCGTTGATTCTGAACACACCAGCGTTGTCGCCTACATTTGGCCCTGTCTACTAGTGCCACAAGAAACATCAAATGAAAAATTCTGAAAGCGTTTTCAAGTACAAACTTGCGTGTCAAGCTCAGGAATCTCTCTCAAGTGACTCGTATTACTTCTGCTTTGTCTATCTTCAGTATTCGCGCAATAAATGCTCTTGATGTAAAAACACCACCTCATTCATAGATCTGCCTGACGTCAACACACCACCTAATTCATAGATCTACCGGAGGTCAAAACATCACCTTATTGATAGATCTACCGGAGGTCAAAACATCACCTTATTGATAGATCTACCGGAGGTCAAAACATCACCTTATTGATAGATCTACCGGAGGTCAAAACATCACCTTATTGATAGATCTACCGGAGGTCAAAACATCACCTTATTGATAGATCTACCGGAGGTCAAAACATCACCTTATTGATAGATCTACCGGAGGTCAAAACATCACCTTATTGATAGATCTACCGGAGGTCAAAAATTCACCTTATTGATAGATCTACCGGAGGTCAAAACATCACCTCAGTCATAAATCTATGGGAGGTCAAAACACTACCTGAAGTCATGAAAAGAAGATATGCATCTATAAAGTATGAAGTCGTGAAGAGAAGATATGCATCTATAAAGTATGAAGTCATGAAAAGAAGATATGCATCTATAAAGTATGAAGTCGTGAAGAGAAGATATGCATCTATAAAGTATGAAGTCGTGAAGAGAAGATATGCATCTATAAAGTATGAAGTCGTGAAGAGAAGATATGCATCTATAAAGTATGAAGTCGTGAAGAGAAGATATGCATCTATAAAGTATGAAGTCATGAAAAGAAGATATGCATCTATAAAGTATGAAGTCGTGAAGAGAAGATATGCATCTATAAAGTATGAAGTCGTGAAGAGAAGATATGCATCTATAAAGTATGAAGTCGTGAAGAGAAGATATGCATCTATAAAGTATGAAGTCGTGAAGAGAAGATATGCATCTATAAAGTATGAAGTCGTGAAGAGAAGATATGCATCTATAAAGTATGAAGTCGTGAAGAGAAGATATGCATCTATAAAGTATGAAGTCGTGAAGAGAAGATATGCATCTATAAAGTAACACGTGGTTGCACAGTCAGTCGCCGTGCACGTTCAGAGACCTCAACTGACAGATGCACACAAATTAATCTGCCTGCATGGAGCCCTAGAGAGCCAGCGGCGAATGCCCCAATGTCCATGGTCACACTACTTGTAGCCTTCTCACATACTTTCTTGGGCTCTCCAATGACCCAGCACAGCCAGCGAAGACCTGCAGTGAATGCCCCAATGTCCATGGTCACACTACCTGTAGCCTTCTCACATACTTTCTTGGGCTCTCCAATGACCCAGCACAGCCAGCGAAGACCTGCAGTGAATGCCCCAATGTCCATGGTCACGCTACTTGCAGTCAAACAGCATCGTGTCTCTCAAACTGAAATACGTTGTCCATAATAAAGGAAGTAGTGGTTTGGAAATGGTTGGCGGAAGCAGATAAGCTACGGGTCGACCAGCAGGTAGATAGACACAGGGCACTGAAGACACCTTGGCCGTAACAATGCACGAGTGGAGAATGAGCAAATCATTGTTAGTCTTTTCAGCGGGCTGTGAGAGCCACGTTCTGCTAGTTGCTGGTGGTGACCCCTGGAGGATGATACCAGGGCGATTCTCGTCACTTCATTCTGGATATGCTGTAATCTATGACACTAGGGCAGGGCTAATTCGGCTATTCCTTTGCTGTAACCAGTCATACGAATGGAGCAGTGTGAGAACTCCCTTGCTGTAAGCAATCACACGACTGAGGTTGTGTGTGTACTTACAAGTAGGGCATAGATAGTTGCAATAGAGCAATCACACGACTGAGGTTGTGTGTGTACTTACAAGTAGGGCATAGATAGTTGCAATAGAGCAAATCAAATTATTGAGCACATGTCGCCAACCTTGTAGGAGATGCAATCAGCAGCCGTCAACATTACAGGATAACCATGTAGCAACTGTCAACATTACAGGAGAACCATGTAGTAACTGTCAACATTACAGGAGAACCATGTGGCAACTGTCAACATTACAGGAGAATGAATCATGCAGCAAATGTCAACACTGCAGGAGAAGCAATCAGCAACTGTCAACATTACAGGAAAACATACAGCAATTGTCAACATTACAGGAAAACATACAGCAACTGTCAACATTACAGCAGAAGCATGCAGCAACTGTCAACATTACAGGAGAAGCATGCAGCAACTGTCAACATTACAGCAGAAGCATGCAGCAACTGTCAACATTACAGGAGAACCATGTAGCAACTGTCACCATTACAGCAGAAGCATACATCAGTGAACACTAACAGAACGCTGTTACACCAGTGGTCCTACAATCTGGATGTTATATGTGTAAATACTTGGACAGTAACAGTGAAGTGGGATATACCTAAACAAAACACACCACGACACTTGCTGGCAGAAGTGACAGATGATGATGATGATGATGATAAAAATATCTGAACCTAATATTTCCTACCAAGGATATAAAAATGTGACCCTCATATACCCTGCCAGGAGTAGAGACAAGTGTGAACCTCAGATATCCTGCCACGGATAGAGACCAGTGTGAACCTCAGATATCCTGCCAGGGATAGAGACCAGTGTGAACCTCATATATTCTGCCAGGGATAGAGACATGTGTGAACCTCAGATATCCTGCAAGGGATAGAGACAAGTGTGAACCTCAGAGATCTTACCAGGGATATGGACAAGTGTGAACCTCAGGTATCCTGCCACGGATAGAGACCAGTGTGAACCTCAGATATCCTGCCAGGGATATAGACAAGTGTGAACCTCAGATATCCTGCCAGAAATAGAGACAAGTGTGAACCTCAGATACCCTGCCAGGGATATAGACAAGTGTGAACCTCAGATATCCTGCACAGGATATAGACAAGTGTGAACCTCAGATATTCTGCCAGGGATAGAGACAAATGTGAACTTCAGATACCCTGTCAGGGATATAGACAAGTGTGAACCTCAGATATCCTGCCAGGAGTAGAGACAAGTGTGAACCTCAGATATCCTGCCACGGATAGAGACCAGTGTGAACCTCAGATATCCTGCCAGGGATAGAGACAAGTGTGAACATCAGATATTCTGCCAGGGATAGAGACATGTGTGAACCTCAGATATCCTGCAAGGGATAGAGACAAGTGTGAACCTCAGATATCTTACCAGGGATATGGACAAGTGTGAACCTCAGGTATCCTGCCAGAGATAGAGACAAGTGAGAACCTCAGATATCCTGCCAGGGATAGAGACAAATGTGAACTTCAGATACCCTGTCAGGGATATAGACAAGTGTGAACCTCAGATATCCTGCACAGGATATAGACAAGTGTGAACCTCAGATATTCTGCCAGGGATAGAGACAAATGTGAACTTCAGATACCCTGTCAGAGATATAGACAAGTGTGAACCTCAGATATCCTGCCAGAAATAGAGATAAGTGTGAACCTCAGTTATCCTGCCAGAAATAGAGACAAGTGTGAACCTCAGATATCCTGCCAGGGATAGAGACCAGTGTGAACCTCAGATATTATGTCAGGGATAGAGACAATTGTGAACCTCAGATATTTTACCAGGGATGTGGACAAGTGTGAACCTCAGATATCCTGCCAGGGATATAGACAAGTGTGAACCTCAGATATCCTGCCAGAGATAGAGACAAGTGTGAACCTCAGATATCCTGCCAGGGATATAGACAAGTGTGAACCTCATATATCCTGCCAGGGATAGTGACAAGTGTGAACTTCAGATATCCTGCCAGGGATAGAGACAAGTGTGAACCTTAGATATCTTACCAGGGATATATACAAGTGTGAACCTCAGATATCCTGCCAGGGATAGAGACAAGTGTGAACCTCAGATATCTTGCCACGGATAAGAAAAAGAAATGCAAAGCTAAAACATCTGAGTGTAAATGTCGGTTTGTTATTTGTGTTTATGAGAGAGACTTATTGTGGTTCTTGTCAGACACTTGCATGTTTTCATGTGTGTGTGTTTGCTTTGTGCAGCGCCACTTCCTTGCTCATGCGGATTACTTTATCAGATCATACAAGGAGTCTGTCAACACTTTGCACGAACTCCGTGGCACGGGTGAGGTCCCAAATGAACACACAGGAACACGTGACGTTTGTTGTAGTTTTGGTTTTCTCATATGGAAACTTTGCCTGCGTTTGGGCCTCTACGTTCTGTCATTGTCGAGCCTGTCCGGTGACCGTTACTTGGGCCTCTACGCCCTGCCATTGTCGAGCGTGTCCGCTGACCGTTACTTGGGCCTCTACGTTCTGGCATTGTCGAGTCTGTCCGGTGACCGTTACTTGGGCCTCTACGCCCTGCCATTGTCGAGACTGTCCGCTGACCGTTACTTGGGCCTCTACGCCCTGCCATTGTCGAGCCTGTCCGGTGACCGTTACTTGGGCCTCTACGTTCTGTCATTGTCGAGTCTGTCCGGTGACCGTTACTTGGGCCTCTACGTTCTGTCATTGTCGAGTCTGTCCGGTGACCGTTATTTGGGCCCCTACGCTCTGTCATTGTCGAGTCTGTCCGGTGATTGTTACTTGGGCCTCTACGTTCTGTCATTGTCCAGCCTGTCCGGTGACCGTTACTTGGGCCTCTACGCCCTGCCATTGTCGAGCCTGTCCGGTGACCGTTACTTGGGCCTCTACGCCCTGCCATTGTCGAGCCTGTCCGCTGACCGTTACTTGAGCTTCTACGTTCTGTCATTGTCGAGTCTGTCCGGTGACTGTCACCCAGGTTTGTGTAGCCTATATTTACTGTCTAGGGGTGTGTATTCAGAGCCGCAATAAGGTGGTGACTAGACGCTTTCCTACCGTCTAGTAGTGTGTAGTCAAAGCCGCAGGAAGGTAGTGACTAGACGCTTTCCTGCCGTCTAATATTGTGGGCTTCCTATCGCCTCATGCTCATCACCAACACTTCTCCTGAACTGCTACTGTTTCCTGTTTCGTCGTCGTTGCCTGTCCGTTGTTGTTGTTGTTGTTGTTATAATTATTGATGTTTATATGTTCATGTAGTTGTGTCGGTGTGTGTTTGTTGTTGTTGCTGTTGTTGTTGTTGTTGATTATATGTTCATGTAGTTGTGTCGGTGTGTGTTTGTTATTTCTGTTCTGACGAAGGCTTTGGCGGCAATGCGCATGTTACTGTTGACCGTGTCCTAATACAACTGATCGTCAAGCCAACCGGCACGAGACTGTGTGTAGAGTGGGGGAGGGGGGGGGGGAAGTGACCATATTGTGACCGTGTCTTTAATACAACCGACTGTCAAGCCAACCGGCACGAGACTGGGAGAAATAAGAAAAGTCTGTTCTGGAGTGGGAGATGGCCAGGGCCAGATTTGGCCTGCAGCGGGCGGGAAACCTGGCCAGTGCACAGACAGCAGACGGAAGCAAGTGGTGGTCGCCCGACCGTCTCTGGGATCTCTTCTCTCTCTCTAGTTTGTTTGTCTCTGTCTAAATACACAACATGACCAGCTCGTTCGTCTCCAGGATTCTGGAACATGCAGGTAACGCTCAATCATTGCACACGGCTTCTATAGCCCACACATTCAGTATTCGAGTCAGAAACTTGGGCAGCAAATACGTACGTAAACAAACGGGTCACACGCAGTCATTCATACACGTAGGGGCAGTTTTTTCAAATTTCAAATCCCAGCTTGGGCTTGATGAAATGCGTCCAAATGTAAATATGATTATATCAAAATGTGTCACATGTGACGTGATGGGCAGCACTGCTAGACAGAGCTGATAATATCAGTATCGGTGTGCTGTTCTGCTGTTCTGCTGTTCCAGACGTATTGTAATTGTTATTCTTACTTACAGTGTACCGTACAGATAACAGACTACGTACTGCAACTATGTATAACTATGTAGTAGGTATATTGATCATGTTTATCATATTGGGTATTTACTAATGAGACCATCACAGATAGATAGGCCTTGAAAAACCCAATACAAGGGTACCTCAATGATGCCTGTATTGTATGTCAATACTGAGCGGAGATATTCACATTTGAGTGTCCGGATCTATGTCACAAGGCCAATGATGTAGCTGTGGTGGTACTTGTTAGTAAATCCAAATGTGAAAAACATGATCAAAGTAAAGCAACATGAACATTTAAATCTTTAGTCTTCAGAAATGAACAGGCATGATGTCGCTATGAAAATTATTTTTCTGAGTATGATGGGGTCCATGTGGAAAAATGTCTCCAACAGACACTTCTATTGATGAAGAATAATGAGAGATGCACAAATACAAGACAAATGCTGCAGATTTCAAAAATATTCATCTAACAGTATTTTCTCATTTACATGTAATCTTAAAATAAATTATAGTACTGCCAGTGTGTGCGAGATTTTCTCAAACGGGTCATAGACTTAAAAAATATGTTCTGTCGTGTTAAATGATACAAAATAGTAAAAGTATACAGATAAATTATTAATAATCTTTAAACCTGTATTCTCCTTAACTTTAATAGTTCAAATTGCACGTTTTGGGCGTAAAAAGTATACGCAGCTTAGTCCGATCGAGATTGCAGTGCTTCCTTTTTGTATTTCTATTCACAAAGACGAAACAACATATCCGCAGAAATATTTCTGCACGTGGAAGATGGTTGGCGATGACACTCTCCAATTATATGTACAAATGGATGCATAATTCGAAAATCAATCTCAAAATATTCAAAGATTTACAAATACAGCTCTAGAAAATAAATTACTATCCTTATGCCAAATAATTGAATTTATTTCAAAGTCAGGATAATTTCAACCATTCGCTATACACAGAATGTTAGACGGACCTATTCTGCAGAAACTAAGATGGCGTTTGTTATTGTCACATGATATTTGAAGACTTTTCAATATTTGAATGTAGACATTACACAGACTACATTGATATACAGACATTACACAGACTACAATAACATGCAGACATTACAAAGACTACAATAACATGCAGACATTACACAGACTACAATAACATGCACAAATTACACAGACTACAATAACATGCAGACATTACACAGACTACAATACCGTGCAGACATTACACAGACAACAATAACATGCCGACATTACACAGACAACAATAACATGCAGAAATTACACAGACTACAATAACATGCAGACATTACACAGACTACAATACCGTGCAGACATTACACAGACTACAATACCGTGCAGACATTACACAGACTACAATACAGTGCAGACATTACACAGACTACAATAACATGCAGACATTACACAGACTACAGTAACATGCAGACATTACACAGACTACAGTAACATGCAGACATTACACAGACTACAGTAACATGCAGACATTACACATACTACAATAACATGCAGACATTACACAGACTACAATAACATGCAGACATTACACAGACTACAGTAACATGCAGACATTACACAGACTACAGTAACATGCAGACATTACACAGACTACAATACCGTGCAGACATTACACAGACTACAATAATGTGCAGACATTACACAGACTACAATAACATGCAGACATTACACAGACTACAATAACATGCAGACATTACAAAGACTACAATAACATGCAGACATTACACAGACTACAATAACATGCACAAATTACACAGACTACAATAACATGCAGACATTACACAGACTACAATACCGTGCAGACATTACACAGACAACAATAACATGCCGACATTACACAGACAACAATAACATGCAGAAATTACACAGACTACAATAACATGCAGACATTACACAGACTACAATACCGTGCAGACATTACACAGACTACAATACCGTGCAGACATTACACAGACTACAATACAGTGCAGACATTACACAGACTACAATAACATGCAGACATTACACAGACTACAGTAACATGCAGACATTACACAGACTACAGTAACATGCAGACATTACACAGACTACAGTAACATGCAGACATTACACATACTACAATAACATGCAGACATTACACAGACTACAATAACATGCAGACATTACACAGACTACAGTAACATGCAGACATTACACAGACTACAGTAACATGCAGACATTACACAGACTACAATACCGTGCAGACATTACACAGACTACAATAATGTGCAGACATTACACAGACTACAATAACATGCAGACATTACACAGACTACAATACCGTGCAGACATTACACAGACTACAATAACATGCAGACATTACACAGACTACAATAACATGCAGACATTACACAGACTACAATAACATGCAGACATTACACAGACTACAATACCGTACAGACATTACACAGACTACAATAATGTGCAGACATTACACAGACTACAATAACATGCAGACATTACACAGACTACAATACCGTGCAGACATTACACAGACTACAATAACATGCAGACATTACACAGACTACAATAACATGCAGACATTACACAGACTACAATAACATGCAGAAATTACACAGACCACAATAACATGCAGACATTACACAGACTACAATACCGTGCAGACATTACACATACTACAATAACATGCAGACATTACACAGACTACAATAACATGCAGACATTACACAGACTACAATACCGTGCAGACATTACACAGACTACAATACCGTGCAGACATTACAGACTACAATAACATGCAGACATTACACAGACTACGGTACTTCAATTTTAATTCACCGCAAACAAAGGGAATTCCAAGGCACACGTCATATCCTGGAGTCCCCTTATTCGCGCTGTATCTCGGTGTGCATGACCTTGACCGGAATAACGTCGGTGTGCAGCAAATGGTTTAGTTATGTGTGCGAGTTGACCTGAATATTTCAGTGGTTGTATACTCTTGTGCACACTTAGGGGCTGTTATTGTGTGCTAATTTGTGACCCTGAAAAGGGCCCGTTCCGTTATGGCATTCTTCTAGTGGCCCTGAAAAGGGCCCATTGCTGGATGATACTGCTGTATGCATGAGTTGACAATCATATTCTGCAGACTAGTGTTGCGGCGGTGGCCAGACTGCAGACTATTGTTGGGGTGGCCAGAATCGAACAATATCAGCTAGAATGGTGTTGAACACATCTAGGCCAGCACATTTAGTGCGACGACGCCTAATGAATTCGCACATGTAGGAATCGAGTAGATGCCTGTGTGTTCCATTCTGCCTCTTGTTTCTCTCCTTGGCCGTTCTCCACATGCGCTCGATGCATTGAGTATGTGCACCGGTGGTGGGGTCCACAAAGTTTTCAGAGTGGTTGACGGTGAGATGCGTCAAACCGGGAATATTTCTAATTTCCCCGTATGCACGCCAGAGGTCGGAGACTACTGTTGTGCCAGGCCGAATGTGTGTGCTGATAAGTGGCAAGAGCGTTGCTGCTGTTCTGTCTGGAACACAGAACATGAAGCAGTCGCCTGTTTCATGACAGATGGCACCAAAACCCTACTGTTGTGGAAAAACTCGTCCCACGTGATTTTTGCGCCTTGTAAATAGGCTCTCATCAATCTCAACAGTGGTATTTGGCCCTCCTATCACTGCAGGATTGACTAAAAGTGTGTTGGCACAAACCTCCTGTAGGTAATTACTCCAATCAATACTAGCTGTCTGCGACATCCCCAACTCCAGCTGGCAAAATGAAATGCTAGTCAACTCATGAGACCAGTAGTACACAAATAGAATGATTTGTCTGTATGGCAGACGCGAGCGTTGCAGCCATGTGCCTTGTCTCAGCGGGATGTCCTGTCGACATCCCGATTGATGGCATCTCCATCTGTCCTGACGTTCACTCAGCGATAGCACCATGACATGATGACCAGAACAATGTCTTTCAGAATGTAATATCCATGTTGCTGCAGAAAGGCAACACTACTCTGCTTGTCGTGGACAGCTGCTGTCAGTTCGATAAAATTCATGACTGCAGAAAGCCAACGTAAAAATGTACTACACACACTGTGTTACCGTTCGTCGCTCCTTTTTCGCGCCTTTTTCGCGCCATGTCGTGCCATGACACACACTGAAAAAAACTTTAATTGAACGGAGATCCCCCGCCAGTGCTATATATAGCTGCTAACTACGCTATATATAGCTGCTAAAGCTAAATATAGCCTCGTGACGTCAGTTGCGGTGAATTAAAATTGAAGTACCCAGACTACAATAACATGCCGACATTACATAGATTAGAATTAGTTAGTCTTTCCTCTTGAGCCTAAGGCAGCACATAGGGCAGAAGTCATGGCTCTCCATGTCCGGTGGTTCGCTGCTACTTGTTGTAGATCCTGGATGTTCACTTGGTCATTGAATGAGCCTTCTCTGATGATGGTTCTACGCAGGGTCTCTCTTGGTCTTCCCCGTTTTCTTTTCCCTACCGGTGACCATATGAGGGCTTGGTAGGGGAGTCTTGTCTTGTCCATTCTGAGTACATGGCCGATATAGTTCCAACAGCGTTTTCTTTTAAAATTGGATACAATATCTCGCTTAGTGTCTTGTCTTATTTGCGCATTGGTTTTGAAATCTGTCCACTGGATGTTTAGAATTCTTCTAAGACATTAGTTCTCAAAATTGTCAAAAGCTACCGTTGATTTCCAACTCTCACATCCATATGTTAGCACTGGAATCACACAAGAATTGAAGATTTTAAGTTTTGTATGTTGGCTGAGATTAGAATAATATGCAGACATTCGATTGCAACCCTCACTGAGGCAATTGTGTGGTGTGATGGTTGGGTTTTGTTGTTGTGTGTGCATGAGTCATTGGGAGAGGGACACTTGTACACTGTGTTACATCTCAGCTTGAAGATCTGTGGGTCTCAGTTAGCCGCTGCCGTATACTGTCACAATGATTGATTGATTTAAGAACCGACATCGCAGCATTCGGGGCATTCCCTCATCCTCAGCAGCCAGAGAAGAGTTCCAACACCAATAGTGCCAGTAGCAATCTGATTATATGTCCGTCTCGCCTTTCCTCTAAGCGTTGAGCCCCTCGTCACTCCTCACTGCCTCATTCTTCCCAGACCATGGTGATCCATTTGCTCCTCTGAGGTGTGCAGTGCTCCCACAAGGCCGCAACCACGTATGCCTTGTCATGCATCAGTATTCCACCAAGTTTTGCAGAGCCAGCCAATCTGTCCGCCTGTTCATTCCCCAGTGCACCAGCATGCCCCGGAGAAAAGATCCAGGTGATGCTTGCCACCCGTGTCCTCTGAAGCAAGGCAAGCCACTCTGCACGAAGCATGCCTGTCCTCACCTTCCTCAGCAAGCTTTCTGAGTCGGTTACAATCACGATCTGTGTGTATCGTATTCTCCATCCAGCTCACAATGAGAGAATGGACAGTCAGATTTTAAACAAGCATTAGCAAAATGCACATTAACTGCTCTGTACAGTAAACAGTGAAATATGTATAGTAAACAGTGACGTGTGTAGTAAACAGTGAAATATGTATAGTAAACAGTGACGTGTGTGTAGTAAACAGTGACGTGTGTGTAGTAAACAGTGACGTGTGTATAGTAAACAGTGACGTGTGTATAGTAAACAGTGACATGTGTATAGTAAACAGTGACATGTGTATAGTAAACAGTGACATGTGTATAGTAAACAGTGACATGTGTATAGTAAACAGTGACATGTGTATAGTAAACAGTGACATGTGTATAGTAAACAGTGACATGTGTATAGTAAACAGTGACGTGTGTAGTAAACAGTGAAATATGTATAATAAACAGTGACATGTGTATAGTAAACAGTGACGTGTATAGTAGACAGTGACATGTGTATAGTAAACAGTGACATGTGTATAGTAAACAGTGACATGTGTATAGTAAACAGTGACATGTGTATAGTAAACAGTGACATGTGTATAGTAAACAGTGACATGTGTATAGTAAACGGTGACATGTGTATAGTAAACAGTGACATGTGTATAGTAAACAGTGACGTGTATAGTAGACAGTGACATGTGTATAGTAAACAGTGACATGTGTATAGTAAACAGTGACATGTGTATAGTAAACAGTGACATGTGTATAGTAAACATTGACATGTGTATAGTAAACAGTGACATGTGTATAGTAAACAGTGACATGTGTATAGTAGACAGTGACATGTGTATAGTAGACAGTGACATGTGTATAGTAAACAGTGACATGTGTATAGTAAACAGTGAAATGTGTATAGTAAACAGTGACATGTATATAGTAAACAGTGACATGTGTATAGTAAACAGTGACATGTATATAGTAAACAGTGACATGTGTATAGTAAACAGTGACATGCATATAGTAAACAGTGACATGTGTATAGTATAGTAAACAGTGACATGTGTATAGTAAACAGTGACATGTATATAGTAAACAGTGACATGTGTATAGTAAACAGTGACATGCATATAGTAAACAGTGGACATGTGTATAGTAAACAGTGACATGTGTATAGTAAACAGTGACATGTGTATAGTAAACAGTGACATGTGTATAAGTAACAGTGACATGTGTATAGTAGACAGTGACATGTGTATAGTAGACAGTGACAGTGTGTATAGTAAACAGTGACGTGTGTATAGTAAACAGTGACGTGTGTATAGTAAACAGTGACGTGTGTATAGTAAACAGTGACATGTGTATAGTAAACAGTGACATGTGTATAGTAAACAGTGACATGTGTATAGTAGAACAGTGACATGTGTATAGTAAACAGTGACGTGTGTATAGTAAACAGTGACATGTGTATAGTAAACAGTGACATGTGTATAGTAGACAGTGACATGTGTATAGTAAACAGTGACATGTGTATAGTAAACAGTGACATGTGTATAGTAAACAGTGACATGTGTATAGTAAACAGTGACATGTGTATAGTAAACAGTGACATGTGTATAGTAAACAGTGACATGTGTATAGTAAACAGTGACATGTGTATAGTAGACAGTGACATGTGTATAGTAGACAGTGACATGTGTATAGTAAACAGTGACATGTGTATAGTAAACAGTGACATGTGTATAGTAAACAGTGACATGTGTATAGTAGAACAGTGACATGTGTATAGTAAACAGTGACATGTGTATAGTAAACAGTGACATGTGTATAGTAAACAGTGACATGTGTATAGTAAACAGTGACATATGTATAGTAAACAGTGACATGTGTATAGTAAACAGTGACATATGTATAGTAAACAGTGAAGTGTATGTAACATGACATGTGTTGCTGACTTGCTGACATGTGTATAGTAGAAGTGACTGTGTAAGTGAAACGTGAATGTGTATAAGATGTTGTCAAACAGTGACAGTGTATGTAAACAGTGACATTGTATAGTAAACAGTGACATGTGTATATAAACAGGACATATGTATAGTCCAGTCTGCTCTATGTGCTCTTGTTGATGCGTGGTATGACTCAACCGGACCCTGAAGTACTGATTGCTCCTGGTGCTCGACGTGGTCGTGTCAATAGGCGTGCCAGTAGTACCGGTCCGGTGCCTGGTAAAACCTCGTGTGCCAATATGGATCTAGTATGCAGGACATTTAGTAAAGTGGCTATGTAGTAACTGTGTACATCCATAGAACAGTCACATGGACTGAAGAGTCGCGTATAGTAATATGCATATAAGGAACGTGCCTTGGAACTTATAGACGTAAATAGGTATTAAAAGGACATGTCCTAGTAAGTAAATGATAGTAAACAAATGTGTATAGTAAGTGACATGTATATAGTAAACAGAATATGTATAGTAGACAGTGACGTGTGTATAGTAAACAGTGACGTGTGTATAGTAAACAGTGACGTGTGTATAGTAAACAGTGACGTGTGTATAGTAAACAGTGACATGTATATAGTAAACAGTGACATGTATATAGTAAACAGTGACATGTGTATAGTAAACAGTGACATGTGTATAGTAAACAGTGACATGTGTATAGTAGACAGTGACATGTGTATAGTAGACAGTGACATGTGTATAGTAGACAGTGACATGTGTATAGTAAACAGTGACATGTGTATAGTAAACAGTGACATGTGTATAGTAAACAGTGACATGTGTATAGTAAACATTGACATGTGTATAGTAAGCAGTGACATGTGTATAGTAAGCAGTGACATGTGTATAGTAAACAGTGACATGTGTATAGTAGACAGTGACATGTGTATAGTAGACAGTGACATGTGTATAGTAGACAGTGACATGTGTATAGTAGACAGTGACATGTGTATAGTAGACAGTGACATGTGTATAGTAGACAGTGACATGTGTATAGTAGACAGTGACATGTGTATAGTAGACAGTGACATGTGTATAGTAGACAGTGACATGTGTATAGTAGACAGTGACATGTGTATAGTAGACAGTGACGTGTGTATAGTAGACAGTGACGTGTGTATAGTAAACAGTGACATGTGTATAGTAAACAGTGACATATGTATAGTAAACAGTGACATATGTATAGTAAACAGTGACATATGTATAGTAGACAGTGCTTGCTTGCTTGCTGCTTGCTTGCTTGTGTTCGTTGGCTTGAGCTCCAACGCGAAGTCCTGTATGTCGGATGAAGGCATCCTGTTGTCCAACATCAGTGTGATGTCATACAGGACCTGAGTTTTGCGTGAGTATCCGTTGTCCCATGTCTGGCTTATTGGTGTGCAGACTGGTGGTTCCTCGCCGTACAGGCAGACACTATTCGACTTCGGAGGAATCGGCGATCCTACTGACTTTAGCCAGGACCCCGAAGGGACCTGTTGCCCAGGACGCTCGACGAGGACGCGTCAATAGGTCTTGGCCAGTATATAACCCGGTCCTGGTGCCTTGGAAACACCTCTGCGTCCCAAATATATATATATATATAGTAGACAGTGACATGTATATAGTAAACAGTGAAATATGTATAGTAAACAGTGAAATGTGTATAGTAAACAGTGACATGTATATAGTAAACAGTGACATGTGTATAGTAAACAGTGACATGTGTATAGTAAACAGTGACATGTGTATAGTAAACAGTGACATGCATATAGTAAACAGTGAAATATGTATAGTAAACAGTGAAATGTGTATAGTAAACAGTGACATGTATATAGTAAACAGTGACATGTGTATAGTAAACAGTGACATGCATATAGTAAACAGTGACATGCATATAGTAAACAGTGACATGTGTATAGTAAACAGTGACATGTGTATAGTAAACAGTGACATGTGTATAGTAAACAGTGACATGTGTATAGTAAACAGTGACATGTGTATAGTAAACAGTGACATGTGTATAGTAAGTCAGTCAGGTCTTAGTCAGATATGACTGAGCTACCGTATAACAGTAGACGGTACTACCTGGTCTCTGTTAGCGCCGAACGTTGGGCGGCGCTTACCAAACCCGACACCCCACATTGTGCCAACGGCTTCGGGCGGAAGAGCGCAATTGGGAGGGTACAAGCCTTACCCTGGTGCGAGGAAATGCAAGCTAAAGACAAAATTGTCATGGCAGGGCAGACCAGGCCCTAAGCCTTGGTTGGCGACTGGTCTAGGATCGAAGCTCCGACAGGCGGACAGTTAGAGCATTGCTTTGCTGATCCGGCAGCTTCTGCAGCTTGTCTTGTTCCAGATGTAGGGGTGTTACCTTTCCTCTGGAGTGAACTAGGCGGGCCGAGAGAGGGATCATGCTGCATGGGCAACACATGATCTCTATATTTTAGCCCAGGCTTTGTGCTATGGAGAGGCAATAACTCCATCCCTGGAATCAGTCACACTCGCTACCGCCATAGTTAAAAGTTATTATGCCTTTTTAAAGCACAAACTATCGTCTGTCAAGACGGCAAGGTGCCAATGGATGGAATGGTGTATAGTAAACAGTGACATGTGTATAGTAAACAGTGACATGTGTATAGTAAACAGTGAATGTATATAGTAAACAGTGACATGTGTATAGTAAACAGTGACATGTGTATAGTAAACAGTGACATGTGTATAGTAGACAGTGACATGTGTATAGTAAACAGTGAAATATGTATAGTAAACAGTGAAATGTGTATAGTAAACAGTGACATGTATATAGTAAACAGTGAAATATGTATAGTAAACAGTGAAATGTGTATAGTAAACAGTGACATGTATATAGTAAACAGTGACATGTGTATAGTAAACAGTGACATGCATATAGTAAACAGTGACATGTGTATAGTAAACAGTGACATGTGTATAGTAAACAGTGACATGTGTATAGTAAACAGTGACATGTGTATAGTAAACAGTGACATGTGTATAGTAAACAGTGACATGTGTATAGTAAACAGTGACATGTGTATAGTAAACAGTGACATGTGTATAGTAAACAGTGACATGTGTATAGTAGACAGTGACATGTGTATAGTAAACAGTGACATGTGTATAGTAGACAGTGACATGTGTATAGTAAACAGTGACATGTGTATAGTAAACAGTGACATGTGTATAGTAAACAGTGACATGTGTATAGTAAACAGTGACATGTGTATAGTAAACAGTGACATGTGTATAGTAAACAGTGACATGTGTATAGTAAACAGTGACATGTGTATAGTAAACAGTGACATGTGTATAGTAAACAGTGACATGTGTATAGTAAACAGTGACATGTGTATAGTAAACAGTGACATGTGTATAGTAAACAGTGACGTGTGTATAGTAAACAGTGACGTGTGTATAGTAAACAGTGACGTGTGTATAGTAAACAGTGACGTGTGTATAGTAGACAGGTGTGTATAGTAAACAGTGACGTGTGTATAGTAAACAGTGACATGTGTATAGTAGACAGTGACATGTGTATAGTAAACAGTGACATGTGTATAGTAAACAGTGACATGTGTATAGTAAACATGGGTCAATGAAATAACCAACACGTCACTAAGAAACTTTGGGGAAAATTTAATGTCATCATCATCAAGTGCCTTGACAACTGGCATAAGCAATCATGTTTCTCCACAGATCTCAGTCCTTGGTATTCTGGATCAACTCTGTTGATGATATCCCTCCATGCCACCATCTCAGTCCATCCAGCAACATGTCTCGGGTTTGCCCTGCCTCTTCTCCCACTGATCTGTCCATCCAGCACAATGTTTTCCAATACCTCTCATCTCAATCTATGACCAGCACACATCTGTCTTTTAGTGTATTTCATGTTTTAATTTTATTGGCCTTTTCCAGGCAATCATTGTTACTTGTTATGGCAATCAGAAGTATTGGCACCATTCATCTCAGGAACCATATCACTTGAAAGTGTCTGGTTTCAGAATTGGATGATCTAGTGATCAAGGCATCCCTGAGGAAGCTCCGTTGTCTGCCATCACTGAACCCCATAGACTAGTTATCTGGTACGCTCTGAAGTGCACAGTCATGGTCTGTCTGACTGATCCCTATAGACTGCGGTTATCTGATGCCCTCTGATGTGCACAATCATGGTCTGGTCTGACTGATCCTCATAGACTGCGGTTATCTGATGCCCTCTGATGTGCACAGTCATGGTCTGGTCTGACTGATCCCCATAGACTGCGGTTATTTGATATGCTCTGATGTGCAGTCATGGTCTGGCCTGACTGTTGTCCACTAACCCCGGCAGTTAACTGATGAAAGTAGTCATGCTTTCTTAATGAGAATAACAACAAACAGAGCTGTTTAAGATTATTTGAAACTCATTCTATCTGCAAGACACCTGGTCTGAGGAGGAGAGTAACTTGCCTCTCCCATCCACAGTGGAGTGTGTGGAGTCTGGGGGACAGCACTGGCTGTTGTTCTACGTTGTTGTATTGTTGGGGCCAGGTGGCGACAGTCCAACCAATAAACTTTATTGTCAAAGGGTCACAAATTGGGCACGGCACACAAGCCTATCTTACATCTGGCCCATCCAATCACTCATCTATTGTACATCAATTATCTGTACTGCTTGTTACATTCAAATAGACCAAAAAAAATAAATGTTGATGTAGGTTCTTATGTTTGTGAGATACACATGCGCCCACACACGTCTGTCAGCTGTCTGATGTCATACACATGCGCCCACACACGTCTGTCAGCTGTCGGATGTTCTATACTAGATGGCTGACAGTGTCATACACATGTGCCCACACACGTCTGTCAGCTGTCTGATGTTCTATACTAGATGGCTGACAGTGTCATACACATGTGCCCACACACGTCTGTCAGCTGTCGGATGTTCTATACTAGATGGCTGACAGTGTCATACACATGTGCCCACACACGTCTGTCAGCTGTCGGATGTTCTATACTAGATGGTCTGTCTGGTGTCATACACATGTGCCCACACACGTCTGTCAGCTGTCGGATGTTCTATACTAGATGGCTGACAGTGTCATACACATGCGCCCACACACGTCTGTCAGCTGTCGGATGTTCTATACTAGATGGCTGACAGTGTCATACACATGCGCCCACACACGTCTGTCAGCTGTCGGATGTTCTATACTAGATGGCTGACAGTGTCATACACATGCGCCCACACACGTCTGTCAGCTGTCGGATGTTCTATACTAGATGGCTGACAGTGTCATACACATGCGCCCACACACGTCTGTCAGCTGTCGGATGTTCTATACTAGATGGTCTGTCTGGTGTCATACACATGTGCCCACACACGTCTGTCAGCTGTCGGATGTTCTATACTAGATGGTCTGTCTGGTGTCATACACATGTGCCCACACACGTCTGTCAGCTGTCTGGATGTTCTATACTAGATGGTCTGTACATGTGTCATACACATGTGCCCACACACGTCTGTCAGCTGTCGGATGTTCTATACTAGATGGCTGACAGTGTCATACACATGTGCCCACACACGTCTGTCAGCTGTCGGATGTTCTATACTAGATGGCTGACAGTGTCCATACACATGCTGCCCACACACGTCTGTCAGCTGTCGGATGTTCTATACTAGATGGCTGACAGTGTCATACACATGTGCCCACACACGTCTGTCAGCTGTCGGATGTTCTATACTAGATGGCTGACAGTGTCATACACATGCGCCCACACACGTCTGTCAGCTGTCGGATTGTTCTATACTAGATGGGTCTGTCTGGTGTCATACACATGTGCCCACACACGTCTGTCAGCTGTCTGATGTTCTATACTAGATGGCTGACAGTGTCATACACATGTGCCCACACACGTCTGTCAGCTGTCGGATGTTCTATACTAGATGGCTGACAGTGTCATACACATGTGCCACACACGTCTGTCAGCTGTCGGATGTTCTATACTAGATGGTCTGTCTGGTGTCATACACATGTGCCCACACACGTCTGTCAGCTGTCGGATGTTCTATACTAGATGGCTGACAGTGTCATACACATGTGCCCACACACGTCTGTCAGCTGTTGGATGTTCTATACTAGATGGCTGATAGTGTCATACACATGTGCACCGACACACGTCTGTCAGCTGTCGGATGTTCTATACTAGATGGCTGACATGTGTCATACACATGCGCCCACACACGTTCTGTCAGCTGTCGGATGTTCTATACTAGATGGTCTGTCTAGGTGTCATACACATGCTGCCCACACACGTCCTGTCAGCTGTCGGATGTTCTATACTAGATGGTCTGTCTGGTGTCATACACATGTGGCCCACACACGTCTGTCAGCTGTCGGATGTTCTATACTAGATGGTATGATCATGGTGTCATACACATGCGCCCACACACGTCTGTCAGCTGTCGGATGTGTCTATACTAGATGCTGACAGTGTCATACACATGTGCCCACACACGTCTGTCAGCTGTCGGATGTTCTATACTAGATGGCTGACAGTGTCATACACATGTGCCCACACACGTCTGTCAGCTGTCGGATGTTCTATACTAGATGGCTGACAGTGTCATACACATGTGCCCACAACACGTCTGTCAGCTGTCGGAATGTTCTATACTAGATGGTCTGTCTGGTGTCATACACATGTGCCCACACACGTCCTGTCAGCTGTCGGATGTTCTATACTAGATGGTCTGTCTGGTGTCATACACATGCGCCCACACACGTCTGTCAGCTGTCGGATGTTCTATACTAGATGGCTGACAGTGTCATACACATGTGCCCACACACGTCTGTCAGCTGTCGGATGTTCTATACTAGATGGCTGACAGTGTCATACACATGCGCCCACACACGTCTGTCAGCTGTCGGATGTTCTATACTAGATGGTCTGTCTGGTGTCATACACATGTGCCCACACACGTCTGTCAGCTGTCTGATGTTCTATACTAGATGGCTGACAGTGTCATACACATGTGCCCACACGTCTGTCAGCTGTCGGATGTTTCTATACTAGATGGCTGACAGTGTCATACACATGTGCCCACACACGTCTGTCAGCTGTCGGATGTTCTATACTAGATGGTCTGTCTGGTGTCATACACATGTGCCCACACACGTCTGTCAGCTGTCGGATGTTCTATACTAGATGGCTGACAGTGTCATACACATGCGCCCACACACGTCTGTCAGCTGTCGGATGTTCTATACTAGATGGTCTGTCTGGTGTCATACACATGTGCCCACACAACGTCTGTCAGCTGTCGGATGTTCTATACTAGATGGCTGACAGTGTCATACACATGTGCCCACACACGTCTGTCAGCTGTCGGATGTTCTATACTAGATGGTCTGTCTGGTGTCATACACATGTGCCCACACACGTCTGTCAGCTGTCGGATGTTCTATACTAGATGGTCTGTCTGGTGTCATACACATGTGCCCACACACGTCTGTCAGCTGTCGGATGTTCTATACTAGATGGCTGACAGTGTCATACACATGTGCCCACACACGTCTGTCAGCTGTCGGATGTTCTATACTAGATGGCTGACAGTGTCATACACATGTGCCCACACACGTCTGTCAGCTGTCGGATGTTCTATACTAGATGGTCTGTCTGGTGTCATACACATGTGCCCACACACGTCTGTCAGCTGTCGGATGTTCTATACTAGATGTCTGTCTGGTGTCATACACATGGCCCCACACCGCTGTCAGCTGTCGGATGTTCTATACTAGATGGTCTGTCTAGGTGTCATACACATGTCGCCCACACACGTCTGTCAGCTGTCGGATGTTCTATACTAGATGGCTGACAGTGTCATACACATGCGCCCACACACGTCTGTCAGCTGTCGGATGTTCTATACTAGATGGCTGACAGTGTCATACACATGCGCCCACACACGTCTGTCAGCTGTCGGATGTTCTATACTAGATGGTCTGTCTGATGTCATACACATGCGCCCACACACGTCTGTCAGCTGTCGGATGTTCTATACTAGATGGCTGACAGTGTCATACACATGCACCCACACACGTCTGTCAGCTGTCGGATGTTCTATACTAGATGGCTGACAGTGTCATACACATGTGCCCACACACGTCTGTCAGCTGTCGGATGTTCTATACTAGATGGTCTGTCTGGTGTCATACACATGTGCCCACACACGCCTGTCAGCTGTTGGATGTTCTATACTAGATGGTCTGTCTGGTGTCATACACATGCGCCCACACACGTCTGTCAGCTGTTGGATGTTCTATACTAGATGGTCTGTCTGGTGTCATACACATGTGCCCACACACGTCTGTCAGCTGTCGGATGTTCTATACTAGATGGTCTGTCTGGTGTCATACACATGCGCCCACACACGTCTGTCAGCTGTCGGATGTTCTATACTAGATGGCTGACAGTGTCATACACATGCGCCCACATACGTCTGTCAGCTGTCGGATGTTCTATACTAGATGGCTGACAGTGTCATACACATGCACCCACACACGTCTGTCAGCTGTCGGATGTTCTATACTAGATGGCTGACAGTGTCATACACATGCGCCCACACACGTCTGTCAGCTGTCGGATGTTCTATACTAGATGGCTGACAGTGTCATACACATGCGCCCACACACGTCTGTAAGCTGTCGGATGTTCTATACTAGATGGCTTACAGTGTCATACACATGTGCCCACACACGTCTGTCAGCTGTCGGATGTTCTATACTAGATGGCTGACAGTGTCATACACATGCACTGACACACGTCTGTCAGCTGTTGGATGTTCTATACTAGATGGCTGACAGTGTCATACACATGTGCCCACACACGTCTGTCAGCTGTCGGATGTTCTATACTAGATGGCTGACAGTGTCATACACATGCGCCCACACACGTCTGTCAGCTGTCGGATGTTCTATACTAGATGGCTGACAGTGTCATACACATGCACTGACACACGTCTGTCAGCTGTCGGATGTTCTATACTAGATGCCTGACAGTGTCATACACATGCGCCCACACACGTCTGTCAGCTGTCGGATGTTCTATACTAGATGGCTGTCGGATGTTCTATACTAGATGGCTGACAGAGGTATGGTCTGTCTGGTGTCATACACATGCACTGACACACGTCTGTCAGTTGTCCTGTACTAGACCACTGACAGAGGTGTGTTCTGTCTGGTGTCATTCACATGCACTGACACACGTCTGTCGGACGTCCTGTACTAGACTGCTGACAGAGGTGTGGTGTGCCAGCATGCCTGATGTGGTGCTTGCAGCGGTGTGTGTCTAGATTACTATTATTATGCCCCAGATCAACTGGAGCAGAAGAGCATCCACGAGAAGCTGGAGGTGCTGACCCTGAAGCTGAGTGAGATGGAGGTGGAGATGCACCAGCTGACAGAGAGCAAGTACGTCCACTTCCATCCAAACTTCCTCACCTTGAACAGCTTAGTGGAGCGAGTCCGCCATGTCCAGGCCGAGATGTCGGCCCTAGAGGAGAAAGTCAACACCGAGGTAAGCATTGACTGGGGTCAGTGGTTGATCACATCACTGAGATAAACAGTTGACTGGGGTCACTGGTTGACCACATCACTGAGATAAACAGTTGACTGGGCTCACTGGTTGATCACATCACCGAGATGTCAGCCCTAGATTGACTAAGTCTACCACCTGTAGTGAAATATTGACTGTTTGTCTACCACTTGTAGTGAAATATTGACTGTCTAATGTCTACTACCTGTAGTGAAATATTGACTGTCTAATGTCTACCACCTGTAGTGAAATATTGACTGTCTAATGTCTCCCACCTGTAGTGAAACATTGACTGTCTAATGTTTACCACCTGTAGTGAAATATTGACTGTCTGTCTACCACCTGTAGTGAAACATTGACTGTTTGTCTGCCACTTGTAGTGAAATATCTACTGTCTAATGTCTACCACCTGTAGTGAAATATTGACTGTCTAATGTCTACCACCTGTAGTGAAATATCTACTGTCTAATGTCTACCACCTGAAGTGAAATATCTACTGTCTAATGTCTACCACCTGTAGTGAAATATCTACTGTCTAATGTCTACCACCTGAAGTGAAATATCTACTGTCTAATGTCTACCACCTGTAGTGAAATATTGACTGTCTAATGTCTACCACCTGTAGTGAAATATTGACTGTCTAATGTCTACCACCTGTAGTGAAGTATTGACTGTCTAATGTCTACAACCTGTAGTGAAATATATACTGTCTAATGTCTACCACCTGTAGTGAAATATCTACTGTCTAATGTCTACCACCTGTAGTGAAATATTGACTGTCTAATGTCTACCACCTGTAGTGAAATATTGACTGTCTAATGTCTACCACCTGTAGTGAAATATCTACTGTCTGTCTACCAGAATGAATGCCAGACAGCTATGGCTAAATGACATCAATAACATCCAAAAGGAAGAGCAATATAGAAATGAATGTAAAGAGGCTGCAAAAATAGTTCGACAGCAGAAGCGAGAATATATGAGTAATATAATCAAAGATATGGAAACTAATCACCAGAAAAACGAATCCAGAAAGTTTTTAAAGAACTGAAGTCAATGAAACGAGGGCACCAACAAAACACATATGGTTTAAAAGACAAAAATGGGAATATGATAAAATACCAATGAGGAAATGTGCAACACATGGAAAGAATACTTTGTTGAATTACTAAATTGTGAAGCTCCAAGTAACACTTTCCCACAGGAAGAGGTTCTAACATGCGAACCACAAATTGAAGAACCTGCATTTGAAGAAATCCTATATGTAATCACACGACTTAAAAACAATAAGGCAACTGGGGCTGATGGAATTGCTACTGAATTTATAAAGGCAGGTGGCCATGCATTACATCTAAAGCTATACGAACTAATAATAAAAATCTGGAGGACTGAAGAATTACCCCAAGACTGGAAAGAGTCATTATTGATACCTATCTTTAAGAAAGAAGACAAGTTCCAATGTGAAAATTATAGAGGAATATCACTACTGTCCACAAGCTATAAGATACTATCTGCAGTATTACTAAATAGACTAAAACCATATTCAGAATACATATTAGGTGACTACTAGGCGGGTTTTAGACAAAACAGATCAACAATAGATCAGATATTTATCTTACGACAAATAGCCGAGAAAAATTGGGAATATAGAAGAGATCTCTATAACATTTTTGTGGATTTTAAAAAAGGCTTATGATAGTGTCCATAGGAATAGTCTATGGAATGCTATGCAGGAATTTGGAATACCAAGGAAGTTAATCAACATGACCAGACTATGCATGGAAGATACTTATAATATAGTAACATATAAAGGCAGGAAATCAGACCCTTTCCAAATAACATCTGGCTTGAAACAGGGTGATGCACTATCGCCGCTACTCTTCAATCTGGCTCTAGAGAAAGTTGTAAGGAGGGTAAAGGAGGAATGTGATATTGGAGGAACATCCAAGCTGCTTGGTTATGCAGATGATATAGATATTATAGGGGCAAAGTGAACAAAAGACATTGGAAATATTGACTCACTTAAAGGAAAAAGCCCAACAGATGGGGCTGGTTATCAACCAAGATAAGACAGAATATATGGTAATTTCAAGAGAAGGAATGGCTAAAAACTCTGGCCACATACAAATAGATAATATGACCATTAACAGAACGGAAACATACAAATACCTGGGTACAATCTTCAACTGCTCCAACATCATAAGGGAAGAAATACAAACTAGAATCAATTCTGGAAATAAGAAGATATACTATGCACTACAACATCTACTAAAATCAAAGGCGCTATCTCGTAACACCAAGATCACAATATACAAAACACTGATCAGACCAGTTGTGCTGTATGGCTCTGAAACCTGGAGTACAACGAAAGGAGACGAAGCCTTGCTACAAACCTTTGAGAAAAAAGTTTTAAGACGCATCTTTGGACCCATTAGGGATACACAAAGTGGAGAGTGGAAAAGAAGAAGTAACAAAGACATTTATGATCTGTTTAAGTCCCTGCTAATCACTGGTATCATGAAGGCTAATAGACTACAATGGCTGGGGCATATAGAAAGAATGGAAGATAATAGGGAAACAAAACTTGCTTACACTCAGGAAATAAATGACCGTAGATCCCGAGGTAGACCAAGAAGACGGTGGAGAGATAATATATATACAGACCTACAAGCACTTGGAATCAAAGACTGGCAAGAGAGGGTCAACCAGAGAGATGAATGGAGACGGATTGTATCTGCAGCAAAGAACCTCAATGGCTCGGAACGCTGAAGAAGAAGAAGAAGAATGTCTACCACCTGTAGTGAAACATTGACTGTCTAATGTCTACCACTTGTAGTGAAATATTGACTGTCTAATGTCTACCACCTGTAGTGAAATATTGACTGTCTAATGTCTACCACTTGTAGTGAAATATTGACTGTCTAATGTCTACCATCTGTAGTGAAATATTGACTGTCTAATGTCTACCACCTGTAGTGAAATATCTACTGTCTAATGTCTACCACCTGTAGTGAAACATTGACTGTTTAATGTCAACCACTTGGAGTGAAATATTGACTGTCTAATGTCTACCACCTGTAGTGAAATATTGAATGTCTAATGTCTACCACCTGTAGTGAAATATCTACTGTCTAATGTCTACCACCTGTAGTGAAATATCGACTGTCTAATGTCTACTACCTGTAGTGAAATATTGACTGTCTAATGTCTACCACCTGTAGTGAAATATCTACTGTCTAATGTCTACCACCTGTAGTGAAATATTGACTGTCTAATGTCTACCACCTGTAGTGAAATATCTACTCTACCACCTGTAGTGAAATATCTACTGTCTAATGTCTACCACCTGTAGTGAAACATTGACTGTTTGTCTACCATCTGTAGTGAAGTATTGACTATCTAATGTCTACCACCTGTAGTGAAATATCTACTGTCTAATGTCTACCACCTGTAGTGAAATATCTACTGTCTAATGTCTACCACCTGTAGTGAAATATCGACTGTCTAATGTCTACCACCTGTAGTGAAATATCTACTGTCTAATGTCTACCACCTGTAGTGAAACATTAACTGTTTGTCTACCACCTGTAGTGAAATATCTACTGTCTAATGTCTACCACCTGTAGTGAAATATTGACTGTCTAATGTCTACCACCTGTAGTGAAATATTGACTGTCTAATGTCTACCACCTGTAGTGAAATATCTACTGTCTAATGTCTACCACCTGTAGTGAAATATCTACTGTCTAATATTTACCTCCTGTAGTGAAATATTGACTGTCTAATGCAGTGTTTCCCAACGTGGGGCCCACGCCCCACAGGGGGGCAATTTGACTGTTAAGGGGGGCAATTCGAAAATGGAAGAAATCGGCTGAATATAACAAAACGGGGAGGCTTGAGACTGAAGTTAACTAAATTGGAACCTGACATCAGATCTCTTTGCAGCAAGCATCAAGCGCAAGGATCTCACTAAATTTAAATAATAAATAATTACTAATAATTAAAATAATATAGAACAATCTTTCATTAAAATTATTTTGTACTTGAATTTCAGTTCTCCATTATATGTTTTGAAAATTTACTTACTGTGTTTGCTCAATAATTACCTAGTGATTTCTTCCTAAAGCCTACCATTCAAGTTTCTTTAGTGAACATTTCAATTTTTGAATATTAAAAATAATGTATATGTTGAGGGGGGGGGGGGGAATATGAATTTTAGAAAGGCTTAAGTGGGGCATGGCACAAAAGAGGTTGGGAATCACTGGTCTAATGTCTACCACTTGTGGTGAAATATTGACTGTCTAATGTCTACCACTTGTAGTGAAATATTGACTGTCTAATGTCTACCACTTGTGGTGAAATATCTACTGTCTAATGTCTACCACCTGTAGTGAAATATCTACTGTCTAATATCTACCACCTGTAGTGAAATATCTACTGTCTAATGTCTACCACCTGTAGTGAAATATTTACTGTCTAATGTCTACCACCTGTAGTGAAATATTGACTGTCTAATGTCTACCACATGTAGCGAAACATTGACTGTCTAATGTCTACCTCCTGTAGTGAAATATTGACTGTCTAATGTCTACCACCTGTAGTGAAATATTTACTGTTTAATGTCTACCTCCTGTAGTGAAATATTGACTGACTGATGTGCTGAAGTGGTCAGTAGGTCAACTACTTGAATCTCCAGCAGTCATTGAGCTGTGGTAATCTGCTAGAGTGGTCGGTAGGTCCACTACTCCAATCTCCAGCAGTCAATGAGCTGTGGTAATCTACTGTATTATTGTTAATTGGTCACCAGGTGAAAGGTCAGCTGTCCACGTCAGTCAGAGAATACCAGAGCCTCAACCAGGAGCTGCTGGATGCCCAAACAATTCTCGCTGGCCTCTCTTACCTGTCCAACGTCCACGAGTTCTTGGAGGTGAGATTTCTCATGTCTTCTTCTTTCGTTCGCTTGAAATATGTCTATAACTGCAATGTTGTCTCTTGTATGAATTTAGCTGTCTTTTTTTAGGTCACACAGCGGTCCATAGAGAATCTTCCACTGTCGTCTCTCTAGGTCAGAAGGTTTGCCTAGATATGTTATATTTTGGGCAGTCTTGGAGAATGTGCCTGTTCTGTGTAGATTTGTCTGTAGGTGAGATTTCTCATGTCTGTTCTGTGTAGAGTTGTCTGTAGGTGTGTCTGTATGCACATGTAGGATTATGTGTAGGCATGAGTCTGCTCTGTGTAGAATTGTCTGTAGGCACGGTACATGCAGGCATGAGTCTGTTCTGTGTAGTTGTCTGTAGCGTGTCATGTGTAGGGTAATGTGTAGGCATGTCACATGTAGGCATGAGTGTTCTGTGTAGAGTTGTCTGTAGGCATGAGTCTGTTCTGTGTAGAGTTGTCTGTAGGCATGTCTGTTCTGTGTAGAGTTGTCTGTAGGTGTGTCATGTGTAGACGTGAGTCTGTTCCGTGTAGTGTTGTCTGTAGGCATGAGTCTGTTCTGTGTAGAGTTGTATGTAGGCGTGTCATGTGTAGGTGTGAGTCTGTTCTGTGTAGAGTTGTCTGTAGGCATGTCATGTGTAGGTGTGAGTCTGTTCTGTGTAGAGTTGTATGTAGGCGTGTCATGTGTAGGTGTGAGTCTGTTCTGTGTAGAGTTGTCTGTAGGCGTGAGTCTGTTCTGTGTAGTGTTGTCTGTAGGCATATCATGCTTAGATATAAGTCAAGATGGTGACAGATCATGTTGAGAAATGGGGAAGATGGAGACAGATCATTTTGAGAAATGAGGAAGATGAAGACAGATCATGTCACACTGGAAGGAAGTGAGAGTGGGAATCAAACACACATGGAATGCAGTCACAGTCCAGTGAGGGAGAATCCAGTGAGGGTTGGTGCCTCAGAAGGCTCAGTTTGTGATGCTCAAATATGCATGGAATGCAGTCACAGAGTGGCCCAGCAGACTCAGGTTGTGGGGGGTAAAACTAGCACATTGCTGCTGGCTTGGTGCCTGATCTGCTTGTTGTAACTTGCAGGCATCTGCCAGATCTCTGGAGGTGAAACAGTACAGCCAGGCAGCGACAGCTCTCCGCAAGCTTCAGGCTTACCTCCAACAGCCACTGACCAGTCAGGATGACAAGATTCACATTCTAGTGGCCATGAAGCTGGAACTTGCGGTCAGTGTTTTATTCTCTTGAGTGTCAGTGACAGAACAGGGTTATCTTTGCATGTCCTCATTGTTGCCTATCTGTAATCTTTTGCCTGTCTGTCATCTGTTGCCTGTCTGTCATCTGTTGCCTATCTGTCATCTGTTGCCTGTCTGTGTGTCATCTGTTGCCTGTCTGTCTGTCATCTGTTGCCTATCTGTCATCTGTTGCCTATCTGTCCATCTGTTGCCTATGTGTCATCTGTTGCCTATGTATCATCTGTTGCCTATGTGTCATCTGTTGCCTATCCATCTGTTGCCTGTCTGTCATCTGTTGCCTATCTGTCATCTGTTGCCTGTCTGTCATCTGTTGCCTGTCTGTCATCTGTCGCCTGTCTGTCATATGTTGCCTGCCTGTCATCTATCGTTAGTTTGACCTTTAGTGTGATTATGACACTAGACGGTCATGATGGATACACATGTTTCTGTATAATTACACATATTCCTGTATGGATACTTGTTTTCCTGTATAGATAATCATATTCCTGTATGGATACTCGCTTTCATGTATGGATAATCATATTCCTGTATGGATACTTGTTTTCCTGTATGGATAATCATATTCCTGCATGGGTTACCTGTGCATGATTCCCAGCTCTGAGGAGTCTATGCAGGAGCTCCTCTTAGAGGCTGCCAGGTCTAACGAGGTCAGAGTAACATGCAGACATTACACAGACTACAATAACATTCTGGTCTTCTCATGTTGCCTTTATTTGACTTCACAAATTAACAATGGCATGTGAGGCATGTGCACGTTCAGCACATGGCACACGAAATACAAAACGATGTGAGCATTATATAACTTTAAGCAGTGGATCACTCAGCTCTTGAGTCGATGAAGAGCGCAGCCAGCTGCGTGAATTAACATGAATTGTAGAATACATTTAACATCATCTTGAACGCAAATTTGCTTGGCTAGCAAAGCCATTAGGTGGAAAGTCCGAATTGAAGGCTCCCTGTGTGGATGTCATCTGCAGACTGATTTCTCCTGGTTTCCAGAGGAACAGCCTGTGGTGAACGAGAGGCCCAATATACGGAAGTGAGGTTTAGCTGCCATGTGTAGGATGTGACGATTCCTTGGTTGACCCCAGTACCATTGCTGTGTGTTGACTCTGCAATTATGGAAGCCTGCTTGGATGGCGGGGAATGCCCATTATCTGTGCCTGCCTCCTCTTGAGGGCTGACTGTTACGCCTGGCTGTTCTGAATGGACCAGCTGGGATGGGGATGACACCACAACAGTGAGACTTGACCGTCCAACGAAACACCCGGGAAGGTTATCCCAGTCAACGAATATCTGCAGTAGTCAGATGTGTCGGCCAAAAGGTGCACATATCGTAGCTCTGGTGTAAACAGGCACAACGTGATTACGCCCAAAAAATATTCCGGATAACTGCAGAAGAAGATATTCCCTTATCAGTGCACACATACCTGTACTAGTTCACACATACCTGTACCAGTGTGCACATACCTGTACCAGTACATACATACCTGTACCAGTGCACATGTACCTGTACCAGTGCACACATACCTGTACCAGTGCACACATACCTGTACCAGTGCATAATACCTGTACCAGTGCACACATACCTGTACCAGTGCATACATACCTGTACCAGTGCACACATACCTGTACCAGTGCACACATACCTGTACCAGTGCACACATACCTGTACCAGTGCACATGTACCCATATTCCTATTCCTGTATTGACTGCCATGTTGAAGTAATGTTTATATTCTGTTTATGTACATATATCCATATTCCTGTACAGATGTGCCATATTCCTGTATAGATGTGCCATGTCCATATTCCTGTATAGATGTGCTATATTCCTGTATAGATGTGCTATATTCCTGTATAGATGTGTCATATTCCTGTATAGATGTGTCATATTCCTGTATAGATGTGCTATATTCCTGTATAGATGTGCTATATTCCTGTATAGATGTGCTATATTCCTGTATAGATGTGTCATATTCCTGTATAGATGTGCTATATTCCTGTATAGATGTGATATATTCCTGTATAGATGTGTCATATTCCTGTACAGATGTGCCATATTCCTGTATAGATGTGCCATATTCCTGTATAGATGTGCCATGTCCATATTCCTGTATAGATGTGCTATATTCCTGTATAGATGTGCTATATTCCTGTATAGATGTGTCATATTCCTGTATAGATGTGCTATATTCCTGTATAGATGTGTCATATTCCTGTATAGATGTGCTATATTCCTGTATAGATGTGCTATATTCCTGTATAGATGTGCTATATTCCTGTATAGATGTGTCATATTCCTGTATAGATGTGCTATATTCCTGTATAGATGTGCTATATTCCTGTATAGATGTGCTATATTCCTGTATAGATGTGTCATATTCCTGTACAGATGTGCCATATTCCTGTATAGATGTGCCATATTCCTGTATAGATGTGGTATATTCCTGTATAGATGTGCCATGTCCATATTCCTGTACAGATGTGCCATATTCCTGTATAGATGTGCCATATTCCTGTATAGATGTGCCATATTCCTGTATAGATGTGCTATATTCCTGTATAGATGTGCCATGTCCATATTCCTGTACAGATGTGCCATATTCCTGTATAGATGTGCCATATTCCTGTATAGATGTGCCATATTCCTGTATAGATGTGCTATATTCCTGTATAGATGTGCCATGTCCATATTCCTGTATAGATGTGCTATATTCCTGTATAGATGTGTCATATTCCTGTATAGATGTGTCATATTCCTGTATAGATGCATATTCCTGTATAGATGTGTCATATTCCTGTATAGATGTGCCATTTACGTATGTACATATCCCCGTTGCTGCAATGTATTTTGTCTATGTTCAGACCCAGTTTGCTCGGCTGGAGTGCCACCTCTCTGACCTGTGGAAAGACTCCATTAAGTGGGCAGTCAAGAGCTCAGGGCCTGGGAATGCCCTTGAAGACCACCTCCAGGAGATATCTGTGTCAGTCACCTGCCCAGGAGATGACCCTGCCCCGCTGCAACAGCTGGTGGAGGGCCTGCATGTGTCCAACCTCCTGGCTGGCAGGATAGCGGCGTTTGCTTCTTGGTTCCAGAATTACTTAGTGCCTTTTGTCACAGACAACGTGCACTTGACCATAGCTGTGAAAGCTGTCAACCAGACCAAAACTTTGTACATAACTAGTCAGGATGGGCCGTCACTGTCCAAATCACTCAGCACAAGGGGCAGAGACAGCAGGAAGAGCATCAGTGAGGAGAAAATATACACCTTTGTGTTTGCCAACCTCCTCAACATCCTAGAACATCTGCATGCATTGTTTCTGCATATTGAATATGGTGGTCAGGATAGCAGAGGGCAGGGCGAGGCGGTCAACCCTGGCCAGCCTGGGACAGGCACACTGATGTCACTGCTGGGCCAGTCTGTGGCTGACTGGCTGCTGGAGCTACTCAAGTCCACTGTGCTGGCTAAAGCTGTGCCTTCCAGTGCCAAGGAGCTGGACGGCTTCAGTGAGGTGATCGCTGCCACACACCTGCTGCAAGGTCTGTTTGTGGTGGTGTTGTAGTGAACATTCACTTGGTGTTTGTGATAGAGTTGTAGAGAATGTTCACCTGGTGTTTGTTGCAGAGTAGGTTCAACAGGTGTTTGTGATAGAGTTGTAGAAATGTTCACCTACTGCAAGGTCTGTTTGTGGTGTTGTTGTAGAGAATGTTCACCTACTGCAATGTCTATTTGTGGTGGTGTTGTAGAGAACATTCACCTGCTGCAAGGTGTGTTTGTGGTGTTGTTGTAGAGAACATTCACCTGCTGCAAGGTCTGTTTGTGGTGTTGTTGTAGTGAACGTTCACCTGCTGCAAGGTGTGTTTGTGATGTTGTTGTAGAGAACGTTCACCTGCTGCAAGGTGTGTTTGTGGTGTTGTTGTAGTGAACGTTCACTTGGTGTTTGTGATAGAGTTGTAGAGAATGTTCACTTGGTGTTTGTGATAGAGTTGTAGAGAATGTTCACTTGGTGTTTGTGATAGAGTTGTAGAGAATGTTCACTTGGTGTTTGTGATAGAGAATGGTCACTTGGTGTTTGTTGTAGAGTTGTAGAGAATGTTCACTTGGTGTTTGTGATAGAGTTGTAAAGAATGTTCACTTGGTGTTTGTGATAGAGTTGTAGAGAATGTTCACTTGGTGTTTGTGATAGAGTTGTAGAGAATGTTCACTTGGTGTTTGTGATAGAGTTGTAGAGAATGTTTACTTGGTGTTTGTGATAGAGTTGTAAAGAATGTTCACCTGGTGTTTGTTGTAGAGTATGTTCAACAGGTGTTTGCCATAGAGTTGTAAAGTGTTCACATCTGTGTCATGTCATCAAGTTTCTGTATGTGTTAACATCTGTGTCATGTCATCAAGTTTATGTATGTGTTAACATCTGTGTCATGTCATGAAGTTTTAGCCAGATAGTTTATGTATCCGTGTACACCTCTGAACAGATCAGCTTCTGGCTCTGGGTTTTATCCGAGCTGACAACATGGCCCTCATGGACTACGTGCAGAATGTCAACTTCCTGTTTGCCAACAAGAAAAGCCAGGCTACTTTAGAGCAGGCGCACACTCTGATGACCTCTGATCTCCATGAACATGTGGCAGTGGCAGAAGATAAACCAATAGGGGAGTGGCCACCTTTGACCCGGGGCGGGGTCAAGAAAGGTGAGCGGATTGAGCTGGCTGGTGACCAGAAACTCAGTGACAATACATTGAGAATGCCCAGATGTAGAATCAGGTATGTAGAATGATGGTTGCTGGTGGACATTTGTGGGGCCTGATGTTAGAGTCAAGTATGTAGAATGATGGTTGCTGGTGGACATTTATGGGGGCTGATGTTAGAATCAAGTATGTAGAATGATGGTTGCTGGTGGACATTTATGGGGCCTGATGTTAGAATCAGGTATGTAGAATGATGGTTGCTGGTGGACATTTATGGGGCCTGATGTTAGAATCAGGTATGTAGAATGATGGTTGCTGGTGGACATTTATGGGGCCTGATGTTAGAATCAGGTATGTAGAATGATGGTTGCTGGTGGACATTTGTGGGGCCTGATGTTAGAATCAGGTATGTAGAATGATGGTTGCTGGTGGACATTTATGGGGCCTGATGTTAGAATCAGGTATGTAGAATGATGGTTGCTGGTGGACATTTATGGGGCCTGATGTTAGAATCAGGTATGTAGAATGATGGTTGCTGGTGGACATTTATGGGGCCTGATGTTAGAATCAGGTATGTAGAATGATGGTTGCTGGTGGACATTTATGGGGCCTGATGTTAGAATCAGGTATGTAGAATGATGGTTGCTGGTGGACATTTGTGGGGCCTGATGTTAGAATCAGGTATGTAGAATGATGGTTGCTGGTGGACATTTGTGGGCCTGATGTTAGAATCAGGTATGTAGAATGATGGTTGCTGGTGGACATTTATGGGGCCTGATGTTAGAATCAGGTATGTAGAATGATGGTTGCTGGTGGACATTTGTGGGCCTGATGTTAGAATCAGGTATGTAGAATGATGGTTGCTGGTGGACATTTGTGGGGCCTGATGTTAGAATCAGGTATGTAGAATGATGGTTGCTGGTGGACATTTAGTGGGGCCTGATGTTAGAATCAGGTATGTAGAATGATGGTTGCTGGTGGACATTTGTGGGCCTGATGTTAGAATCAGGTATGTAGAATGATGGTTGCTGGTGGACATTTGTGGGGCCTGATGTTAGAATCAGGTATGTAGAATGATGGTTGCTGGTGGACATTTGTGGGGCCTGATGTTAGAATCAGGTATGTAGAATGATGGTTGCTGGTGGACATTTGTGGGCCTGATGTTAGAATCAGGTATGTAGAATGATGGTTGCTGGTGGACATTTATGGGGCCTGATGTTAGAATCAGGTATGTAGAATGATGGTTGCTGGTGGACATTTATGGGGCCTGATGTTAGAATCAGGTATGTAGAATGATGGTTGCTGGTGGACATTTATGGGGCCTGATGTTAGAATCAGGTATGTAGAATGATGGTTGCTGGTGGACATTTAGTGGGCCTGATGTTAGAATCAGGTATGTAGAATGATGGTTGCTGGTGGACATTTGTGGGGCCTGATGTTAGAATCAGGTATGTAGAATGATGGTTGCTGGTGGACATTTATGGGGCCTGATGTTAGAATCAGGTATGTAGAATGATGGTTGCTGGTGGACATTTATGGGGCCTGATGTTAGAATCAGGTATGTAGAATGATGGTTGCTGGTGGACATTTATGGGGCCTGATGTTAGAATCAGGTATGTAGAATGATGGTTGCTGGTGGACATTTGTGGGCCCGATGTTAGAATCAGGTATGTAGAATGATGGTTGCTGGTGGACATTTGTGGGGCCTGATGTTAGAATCATGTATGTAGAATGATGGTTGCTGGTGGACATTTGTGGGGCCTGATGTTAGAATCAGGTATGTAGAATGATGGTTGCTGGTGGACATTTGTGGGGCCTGATGTTAGAATCAGGTATGTAGAATGATGGTTGCTGGTGGACATTTGTGGGGCCTGATGCTTAGAATCAGGTATGTAGAATGATGGTTGCTGGTGGACATTTGTGGGCCTGATGTTAGAATCAGGTATGTAGAATGATGGTTGCTGGTGGACATTTGTGGGCCTGATGTTAGAATCAGGTATGTAGAATGATGGTTGCTGGTGGACATTTGTGGGGCCTGATGTTAGAATCAGGTATGTAGAATGATGGTTGCTGGTGGACATTTGTGGGGCCTGATTTTAGAATCAGGTATGTAGAATGATGGTTGCTGGTGGACATTTGTGGGGCCGGATGTTAGAATCAGGTATGTAGAATGATGGTTGCTGGTGGACATTTGTGGGCCTGATGTAGAATCAGGTATGTAGAATGATGGTTGCTGGTGGACATTTGTGGGGCCTGATGTTAGAATCAGGTATGTAGAATGATGGTTGCTGGTGGACATTTTGTGGGCCTGATGTTAGAATCAGGTATGTAGAATGATGGTTGCTGGTGGACATTTATGGGGCCTGATGTTAGAATCAGGTATGTAGAATGATGGTTGCTGGTGGAACATTTATGGGGCCTGATGTTAGAATCAGGTATGTAGAATGATGGTTGCTGGTGGACATTTAGTGGGGCCTGATGTTAGAATCAGGTATGTAGAATGATGGTTGCTGGTGGACATTTATTGGGGCCTGATGTTAGAATCAGGTATGTAGAATGATGGTTGCTGGTGGACATTTATGGGGCCTGATGTTAGAATCAGGTATGTAGAATGATGGTTGCTGGTGGACATTTATGGGGCCTGATGTTAGAATCAGGTATGTAGAATGATGGTTGCTGGTGGACATTTATGGGGCCTGATGTTAGAATCAGGTATGTAGAATGATGGTTGCTGGTGGACATTTATGGGGCCTGATGTTAGAATCAGGTATGTAGAAGTGATGGTTGCTGGTGGACATTTGTGGGGCCTGATGTTAGAATCAGGTATGTAGAATGATGGTTGCTGGTGGACATTTATGGGGCCTGATGTTAGAATCAGGTATGTAGAAGTGATGGTTGCTGGTGGACATTTATGGGGCCTGATGTTAGAATCAGGTATGTAGAATGATGGTTGCTGGTGGACATTTATGGGGCCTGATGTTAGAATCAGGTATGTAGAATGATGGTTGCTGGTGGACATTTATGGGGCCTGATGTTAGAATCAGGTATGTAGAATGATGGTTGCTGGTGGACATTTATGGGGCTGATGTTAGAATCAGGTATGTAGAATGATGGTTGCTGGTGGACATTTGTGTCGCCTGATGTTAGAATCAGGTATGTAGAATGATGGTTGCTGGTGGACATTTGTGGGGCCTGATGTTAGAATCAGGTATGTAGAATGATGGTTGCTGGTGGACATTTGTGGGGCCTGATGTTAGAATCAGGTATGTAGAATGATGGTTGCTGGTGGACATTTGTGGGGCCTGATGTTAGAATCAGGTATGTAGAATGATGGTTGCTGGTGGACATTTGTGGGGCCTGATGTTAGAATCAGGTATGTAGAATGATGGTTGCTGGTGGACATTTGTGGGGCCTGATGTTAGAATCAGGTATGTAGAATGATGGTTGCTGGTGGACATTTGTGGGGCCTGATGTTAGAATCAGGTATGTAGAATGATGGTTGCTGGTGGACATTTGTGGGGCTGATGTTAGAATCAGGTATGTAGAATGATGGTTGCTGGTGGACATTTGTGGGGCCTGATGTTAGAATCAGGTATGTAGAATGATGGTTGCTGGTGGACATTTATGGGGCCTGATGTTAGAATCAGGTATGTAGAATGATGGTTGCTGGTGGACATTTATGGGGCTGATGTTAGAATCAGGTATGTAGAATGATGGTTGCTGGTGGACATTTATGGGGCCTGATGTTAGAATCAGGTATGTAGAATGATGGTTGCTGGTGGACATTTATGGGGCCTGATGTTAGAATCAGGTATGTAGAATGATGGTTGCTGGTGGACATTTGTGGGGCCTGATGTTATAATCAGGTATGTAGAATGATGGTTGCTGGTGGACATTTGTGGGGCCTGATGTTAGAATCAGGTATGTAGAATGATGGTTGCTGGTGGACATTTGTGGGGCCTGATGTTAGAATCAGGTATGTAGAATGATGGTTGCTGGTGGACATTTGTGGGGCCTGATGTTAGAATCAGGTATGTAGAATGATGGTTGCTGGTGGACATTTGTGGGGCCTGATGTTAGAATCAGGTATGTAGAATGATGGTTGCTGGTGGACATTTGTGGGCTGATGTTAGAATCAGGTATGTAGAATGATGGTTGCTGGTGGACATTTGTGGGGCCTGATGTTAGAATCAGGTATGTAGAATGATGGTTGCTGGTGGACATTTGTGGGGCCTGATGTTAGAATCAGGTATGTAGAATGATGGTTGCTGGTGGACATTTGTGGGGCCTGATGTTAGAATCAGGTATGTAGAATGATGGTTGCTGGTGGACATTTATGGGGCCTGATGTTAGAATCAGGTATGTAGAATGATGGTTGCTGGTGGACATTAATGGGGCCTGATGTTAGAATCAGGTATGTAGAATGATGGTTGCTGGTGGACATTTGTGGGCCTGATGTTAGAATCAGGTATGTAGAATGATGGTTGCTGGTGGACATTTGTGGGGCCTGATGTTAGAAGAGACATTTGAGTCGAGACAATGATCACACTCTCGCTAGGGTAAATTTGTCAGGGCGTTAAGGAAGATACCTCAATTTGGTGTCTGTATGATTGACATTTGATTGTACCAGGGGGATGTAAATGAAAACCTTAAAAGTGTGATAGAAATTACAATAACCATGCCATTGTCTTGTAACCGGTCAGTATTGTTGTTAAGAATGTCAAAAGAGTTAAGCACATGACGTCACGGTGCAGACGAACACAGTGACATAAGGACAGTTTAAATATGGCCGCCCCACTTTTGACATGCACACAAGAGTTGCAGCATTTTTAAAAATCCATTTTTGAAATCAGAAATGGGGTGAAACTTATAGAAACTCATCGGAGAATGAAGGTCCAGTATGGTGATGCATACCTGTCAGTCCAACAAGTGTATACGTGAAATAGGAAGTGTAGGAATGGCGTGACTTCTGTGACAGATTGTTCACGACCAGGTCGGGCACACCGAGTAGTGAGCCCAGAATCCATTGAGGCTTTGAAGGCCTTGTACAGGGAAACCACCGATTGACTGTAAGTGACATTGCTGCACATCTTGACATCAACCAAAGTGCAGCACAGCACATCATCCATGATGTGCTGCCAGGTGGGTGCCATGACAGCTTACTCCTAAATTGAAACGACACATTGATGTTTGTCACTACCACTGGTCTACCACGCTCCGCAAATGAAGAGAGTGAGCAAAGAATGGCACCGTCCCTCCTCACAGAAACCAATGACGTTTCACACGCAGCCTTCTGCAGGGAAGGTCATGCTGACTTTCTTTTGGGATGAACAAGGCATTATTTTAGAACACTACACGCCAAGAGGGAAAACTGTCACCAGTGATATGTATACAGATCTTCTCAGGAATCATCTTCCACCCGCAATCAAATCCCAACGACGTAGACTGAGTAAAGGTATCATTTGCAACATGACAATGCTTGACCCCATACTGCCTGTATAATGGTTGAAACCATCGAAGACCTCCACTTTCAGTTGTACCAAATCCCTTGTACTCGCAGATTTAGCCCCAAGTGATTTACCCCTGTTTGGACAACTCAAAGAGTCATTGGGAGGAAAGACTTTTTGGTCCAATGAAGAGGTACAGCAGGTGACACACGACCAGGAGAAATTTTTCTTCAGTAATCCAAGCACTTTATTGGCCCTGGAGGAATTGCATTGAACTCAGTGGGGACTACATTGAAAACGATACATTTGTTCTTTATATCTTCAAAATATATTCACTCTAAAAAAACATTTAAGATTTTAATTTGAAGCCCACTTGTACTTATCCAGTTATACGTTTTGATTAATAAATACTCAGTGGTTATACTGATTACATCACTCACTCACTCACTCACTCACTCACTCACTCACTCACTCACTCACTCACTCACTATGTTATACATCAGCATCAGATGGCCTGCCAGCTGGCGCAGATGTTCATGTTTCTCCACAGATCTTGATCTGTCGTGTTCTGGATCAACTCTGCTGATGATATTCCTCCATGTCTTAGGTCCTCTAAAAGTGCTGAAGAGAGTTTTGGCCGTCATAGACCATAACTTTAGGAAAGGAAAATCCCAACTGCACCTCCCCGTGCTAGAAAATGGGAAACACCATCGTGTGGCTAACACAGCCCTGGAGACCGACCATCCACCGAGATAAGTGGACAAGTAGTAGAGCAGGGCACTCACTTGTCCTGACTGTCGGAAATGGCTGTCAAAGACAGAGGTAACACACCCCCATGAGGAAGTGGAAGACAAGGGGAAACCAGCACATTATCTTCCCAAGCTCTATGACTAATCATGTTATCATAAACACAATATATCTTAAAGTATATTAATGCAGTGCAATAGGATAATATTAGCTAAAACTGATATAAACAGTATGAGGCCAGCAGTGCAACAGTTTTCATATTGTACAGGTGAAATCAAGTGGCAGAGAACATAACAGTATGTAAATATGAATATACATAAATAATATGGAGTAGCATGTTATGTGACGTATACGTTTCTGCGCATGTGCGCACACACACACACACATATATATATATCACCAAGACATACATAAATATATGCTTACACATGAGCATCCACACACATTTACACATCACTAGACACATCATCATAACCTACATAAATACATCCATCCATTCATACTTGCATCCATCCATCCACGCGTGTGAGAATATTCACACACATGGATGTTGTTTTGTGTGAGAGTCTTCAAGTATGGGTGTATGTTGTGTTATTGGCAGTGAGAATGTCCAAACACTGATGACGCTGGCCTACGACACCCTGCACGAAGCCACTGAGAGTTCCCCCGAGTGTGCCACACAGATGTTCTACGCAGTCAGGAGCATGTTTGAACTCTTCTACCATGTGGTGCCCACCCACCACGGGCCACAGTTTGAGGACTTCCCTCAGATTGCAGGTACGTGACCATCATTGAGGGAGTGTCTGGCCGCATGTGGGGGTACTCACATCTCCACACTTGCTGTCGTGCGGGTGTACTCACATCTCCACACTTGCTGTCGTGCGGGTGTACTCACATCTCTATACTTGCTGTCATGTGGGAGTACTTACATCTCCACACTTGCTGTCATGCGGGTGTACTCACATCTCCACACTTGCTGTTATGTGGGGGTACTCACATCTCCACACTTGCTGTCATGTGGGGGTACTCACATCTCCACACTTGCTGTCATGTGGGGGTACTCACATCTCTACACTTGCTGTCATGTGGGGGTACTCACATCTCCACACTTGCTGTCATGCGGGTGTACTCACATCTCCACACTTGCTGTTATGTGGGGGTACTCACATCTCCACACTTGCTGTCATGTGGGGGTACTCACATCTCCACACTTGCTGTCATGCGGGTGTACTCACATCTCCACACTTGCTGTCATGTGGGGGTACTCACATCTCTACACTTGCTGTCATGTGGGGGTACTCACATCTCCACACTTGCTGTCATGTAGGGGTACTCACATCTCCACACTTGCTGTCATGTGGGGGTACTCACATCTCTACACTTGATGTCATGTGGGGGTACTCACATCTCCACACTTGCTGTCGTGCGGGTGTACTCACATCTCCACACTTGCTGTTATGTGGGGGTACATCTCCACACTTGCTGTCATGTGGGGGTACTCACATCTCCACACTTGCTGTCATGCGGGTGTACTCACATTTCCACACTTGCTGTCATGTGGGGGTACTCACATATCTACACTTGCTGTCATGTGGGGGTACTCACATCTCTACACTTGCTGTCATGTGGGGGTACTCACATCTCCACACTTGCTGTCATGTGGAGGTACTCACATCTCTACACTTGCTGTTATGTGGGGGTACTTACATCTCCACACTTGCTGTCATGTGGGGGTACTCACATCTCCACACTTGCTGTCATGTAGGGGTACTCACATCTCCACACTTGCTGTCATGTGGGGGTACTCACATCTCTACACTTGATGTCATGTGGGGGTACTCACATCTCCACACTTGCTGTCGTGCGGGTGTACTCACATCTCCACACTTGCTGTTATGTGGGGGTACATCTCCACACTTGCTGTCATGTGGGGGTACTCACATCTCCACACTTGCTGTCATGCGGGTGTACTCACATCTCCACACTTGCTGTCATGTGGGGGTACTCACATATCTACACTTGCTGTCATGTGGGGATACTCACATCTCCACACTTGCTGTCATGTGGGGGTACTCACATCTCCACACTTGCTGTCATGTGGAGGTACTCACATCTCCACACTTGCTGTTATGTGGGGGTACTTACATCTCCACACTTGCTGTTATGTGGGGGTACTCACATCTCCACACTTGCTGTCATGTGGGGGTACTCACATCTCCACACTTGCTGTTATGTGGGGGTACTTACATCTCCACACTTGCTGTCATGTGGGGGTACTGACATCTCCACACTTGCTGTCATGTGGGGGTACTCACATCTCCACACTTGCTGTCATGTGGGGATACTCACATCTCCACACTTGCTGTCATGTGGGGGTACTGACATCTCCACACTTGCTGTTATGTGGGGGTACTGACATCTCCACACTTGCTGTCATGTGGGGGTACTGACATCTCCACACTTGCTGTTATGTGGGGGTACTCACATCTCCACACTTGCTGTCATGTGGGGGTACTGACATCTCCACACTTGCTGTCATGTGGGGGTACTGACATCTCCACACTTGCTATCATGTGGGGGTACTCACATCTCCACACTTGCTGTCAGTGACTTCCAGCTTTTGCTGTTGGAGACTTGTGGAGTAGCCTGGTCACCCATGTCGGTTGGGGGGACAAGCAAGCCCTTCACATCAGATCATGTGTGGTAACCTGTGTGGGAGTACAAGCATACATCTCACATCAAGTCATGTGTGGGAGTACAAGCATACACCTCACATTAAGTCATGTATGGTAAATTGTGTGTGAGTACAAGAGTACACCTCACACATGAAGTCATGAGCTTACTGAGCTAGTGATGTGATGGGTACAGTAGTGCTAGGAGATGTGAGTTGTACAACCCATGAAGGCACTCTGTTTCTTTTCACACGATAGTCAGTTCAGTGCTGGTGTTGAGTCTGATGTGTGCCTTTTGCCTGCCAGTGTGTGCCTTGTCCAGTCTCATCTAGTGGCTAATTCTATCTTATTGCCATATTTGCTGCTCTATAAATGCTTATCATGCTGCCCACCTTGGCGATGGCAATGCGGACGCGATTCGGAATGCTGCTTACCCGCGTTCAAAACAGCGCGGTGACCGATTTGGCGGCAGACTGTCTCTCATTGGTTTTAACGCGTTGGTATGGGAGCCGGTCGTTCAGAAAGCAATGGCAAACTACTGAATGTAAAACTTACCTAGACATCAACAACGACAGTAAAATGTTGGTGTTGACTGCAATATCCTGTTAAGGATATGCAACTTTAAAAAAAAAAAAAATGCTGATCAGTACTTGTTCATGTACAAACTTATTGGATAGACATTGAGTGTGTTCCTGGCTGGCTGGCTCCATTACCGTGTGTGTGCAACCATCAGATCAACAGCCCAGACTGATGCCACATGTTCTCTCTCGTAGACAAGAGTAACAATAAGCAAATTACAGCCCAGTGTTGGCACTTGATGAGGATTTTTTCTTGCTAATGCTGGATTGGAGAACTTAGTGACAACTGGCAAGATCGAGGCGAACAGACCAAGAGGAAGACCGAGAGGAAAATACCTGGATGGCTTGGCCACATGGCATGGACGAGACAGGAACACTGAGCTGATCCACGACACTGGTGATCGAGTGAAATGGCGAGTCATGACCGCCCACGCTTTCTGGCATGGCACATGATTGATTGATTGATTGATTGAATGCTGTTTATAATTGATTAATTCACAGCACTTCACCACAACTGTGTGTATTGCTGTTTCTATGTCTAATTCACAGCCCTTCACCACAACTGTATGTTTATTGCTGTTTCTGTCTTAATTCACAGCCCTTCACCACAACAACTGTATGTTTATTGCTGTTTCTATGTCTAATTCACAGCCCGTCACCACAACAACTGTGTTTATTGCTGTTTCTATTGTCTAATTCACAGCCCTTCACCACAACTGTATGTTTATTGCTGTTTCTGTCTTAATTCACAGCCCTTCACCACAACAACTGTATGTGTATTGCTGTTTCTATGTCTAATTCACAGCCCTTCACCACAACAACTGTATATTTATTGCTGTTTCTGTCTTAATTCACAGCCCTTCACCACACAACTATATGTATTGCTGTTTCTATGTCTAATTCACAGCCCTTCACCACAACAACTGTGTGTGTATTGCTGTTTCTATGTCTAATTCACAGCCCTTCTCCACAACTGTATGTTTATTGCTGTTTCTGTCTTAATTCACAGCCCTTCACCACAACAACTATGTTTATTGCTGTTTCTGTCTTAATTCACAGCCCTTCACCACAACAACTGTATGTTTATTGCTGTTTCTATGTCTAATTCACAGCCCTTCACCACAACAACTGTATGTTTATTGCTGTTTCTATGTCTAATTCACAGCCCTTCACCACAACAACTGTTTGTTTATTGCTGTTTCTATGTCTAATTCACAGCCCTTCACCACAACAACTATGTTTATTGCTGTTTCTGTCTTAATTCACAGCCCTTCACCACAACAACTGTGTGTGTATTGCTGTTTCTATGTCTAATTCACAGCCCTTCACCACAACAACTGTATATTTATTGCTGTTTCTGTCTTAATTCACAGCCCTTCACCACACAACTATATGTGTATTGCTGTTTCTATGAGTAATTCACAGCCCTTCACCACAACTGTGTGTGTATTGCTGTTTCTATGTCTAATTCACAGCCCTTCATCACAACTGTATGTTTATTGCTGTTTCTGTCTTAATTCACAGCCCTTCACCACAACAACTGTGTATTTATTGCTGTTTCTATGTCTAATTCACAGCCCTTCATCACAACAACTGTGTTTATTGCTGTTTCTATTGTCTAATTCACAGCACTTCACCACAACAACTGTGTGTTTATTGCTGTTTCTATTGTCTAATTCACAGCCCTTCACCACAACTGTATGTTTATTGCTGTTTCTATGTCTAATTCACAGCCCTTCACCACAACTGTATGTTTATTGCTGTTTCTATGTCTAATTCACAGCCCTTCACCACAACTGTATGTTTATTGTTGTTTCTATGTCTAATTCACAGCCCTTCACCACAACAACTGTGTGTTTATTGCTGTTTCTATTGTCTAATTCACAGCCCTTCACCACAACTGTGTATTTATTGCTGTTTCTATGTCTAATTCACAGCCCTTCACCACAACAACTATGTATTTATTGCTGTTTCTATGTCTAATTCACAGCCCTTCATCACAACTGTGTGTTTATTGCTGTTTCTATTGTCTAATTCACAGCCCTTCATCACAACAACTGTGTGTTTATTGCTATTTCTATGTCTAATTCACAGCACTTCACCACAACAACTGTATGTTTATTGCTGTTTCTATGTCTAATTCACAGCCCTTCACCACAACAACTGTATGTTTATTGCTGTTTCTATGTCTAATTCACAGCCCTTCACCACAACAACTGTGTGTTTATTGCTGTTTCTATGTCTAATTCACAGCCCTTCACCACAACAACTGTATGTTTATTGCTGTTTCTATGTCTAATTCACAGCCCTTCACCACAACAACTGATGTTTATTGCTGTTTCTATGTCTAATTCACAGCCCTTCACCACACACTGTATGTTTATTGCTGTTTCTATGTCTAATTCACAGCCCTTCACCACAACAACTGTGTGTTTATTGCTGTTTCTATGTCTAATTCACAGCCCTTCACCACAACAACTGTGTGTTTATTGCTGTTTCTATGTCTAATTCACAGCCCTTCACCACAACTGTATGTTTATTGCTGTTTCTATGTCTAATTCACAGCCCTTCACCACAACAACTGTGTATTTATTGCTGTTTCAATGTCTAATTCACAGCCCTTCATCACAACAACTATGTTTATTGCTGTTTCTATGTCTAATTCACAGCCCTTCATCCAAAACAACTGTGTGTTATTGCTGTTCTATGTCTAATTCACAGCCCTTCATCCACAACTGTATGTTTATTGCTGTTTCTATGTCTAATTCACAGCCCTTCACCACAACTGTATGTTTATTGCTGTTTCTATGTCTACTTCACAGCCCTTCACCACAACAACTGTATGTTTATTGCTGTTTCTATGTCTAATTCACAGCCCTTCACCACAACAACTGTGTGTTTATTGCTGTTTCTATGTCTAATTCACAGCCCTTCATCACAACAACTATGTTTATTGCTGTTTCTGTCTTAATTCACAGCCCTTCATCACAACAACTATGTTTATTGCTGTTTCTATGTCTAATTCACAGCCCTTCACCACAACAACTGTATGTTTATTGCTGTTTCTATGTCTAATTCACAGCCCTTCACCACAACAACTGTTTGTTTATTGCTGTTTCTATGTCTAATTCACAGCCCTTCACCACAACAACTATGTTTATTGCTGTTTCTGTCTTAATTCACAGCCCTTCACCACAACAACTGTGTGTGTATTGCTGTTTCTGTCTTAATTCACAGCCCTTCACCACAACAACTGTATATTTATTGCTGTTTCTGTCTTAATTCACAGCCCTTCACCACACAACTATATGTGTATTGCTGTTTCTATGAGTAATTCACAGCCCTTCACCACAACTGTGTGTGTATTTGCTGTTTCTATGTCTAATTCAACAGCCCTTCATCACAACTGTACTGTTTATTGCTGTTTCTGTCTTAATTCACAGCCCTTCACCACAACAACTGTGTATTTATTGCTGTTTCTATGTCTAATTCACAGCCCTTCATCACAACAACTGTGTTATTGCTGTTTCTATTGTCTAATTCACAGCACTTCACCACAACAACTGTGTGTTTATTGCTGTTTCTATTGTCTAATTCACAGCCCTTCACCACAACTGTATGTTTATATTGCTGTTTCTATGTCTAATTCACAGCCCTTCACCACAACTGTATGTTATTGCTGTTTCTATGTCTAATTCACAGCCCTTCACCACAACTGTATGTTTATTGTTGTTTCTATGTCTAATTCACAGCCCTTCACCACAACAACTGTGTGTTTATTGCTGTTTCTATTGTCTAATTCACAGCCCTTCACCACAACTGTGTATTTATTGCTGTTTCTATGTCTAATTCACAGCCCTTCACCACAACAACTATGTATTTATTGCTGTTTCTATGTCTAATTCACAGCCCTTCATCACAACTGTGTGTTTATTGCTGTTTCTATTGTCTAATTCACAGCCCTTCATCACAACAACTGTGTGTTTATTGCTGTTTCTATGTCTAATTCACAGCACTTCACCACAACAACTGTATGTTTATTGCTGTTTCTATGTCTAATTCACAGCCCTTCACCACAACAACTGTATGTTTATTGCTGTTTCTATGTCTAATTCACAGCCCTTCACCACAACAACTGTGTGTTTATTGCTGTTTCTATTGTCTAATTCACAGCACTTCACCACAACAACTGTATGTTTATTGCTGTTTCTATGTCTAATTCACAGCCCTTCACCACAACAACTGTGTGTTTATTGCTGTTTCTATGTCTAATTCACAGCTCTTCACCACAACTGTATGTTTATTGCTGTTTCTATGTCTAATTCACAGCCCTTCACCACAACAACTGTGTGTTTATTGCTGTTTCTATGTCTAATTCACAGCTCTTCACCACAACTGTGTGTTTATTGCTGTTTCTATGTCTAATTCACAGCTCTTCACCACAACTGTATGTTTATTGCTGTTTCTATGTCTAATTCACAGCCCTTCACCACAACAACTGTGTGTTTATTGCTGTTTCTATGTCTAATTCACAGCTCTTCACCACAACTGTATGTTTATTGCTGTTTCTATGTCTAATTCACAGCCCTTCACCACAACAACTGTGTGTTTATTGCTGTTTCTATGTCTAATTCACAGCCCTTCACCACAACAACTGTGTATTTATTGCTGTTTCTATGTCTAATTCACAGCACTTCACCACAACTGTATGTTTATTGCTGTTTCTATGTCTAATTCACAGCCCTTCACCACAACAACTGTATGTTTATTGCTGTTTCTGTGTCTAATTCACAGCCCTTCACCACAACTGTATGTTTATTGCTGTTTCTGTGTCTAATTCACAGCCCTTCACCACAACAACTGTATGTTTATTGCTGTTTCTATGTCTAATTCACAGCCCTTCACCACAACAACTGTATGTTTATTGCTGTTTCTATGTCTAATTCACAGCCCTTCACCACAACAACTGTGTATTTATTGCTGTTTCTATGTCTAATTCACAGCCGTTCATCACAACAACTGTATGTTTATTGCTGTTTCTGTCTTAATTCACAGCCCTTCATCACAACAACTGTGTTTATTGTTGTTTCTATGTCTAATTCACAGCCCTTCACCACAACTGTATGTTTATTGCTGTTTCTATGTCTAATTCACAGCCCTTCACCACAACAACTGTATGTTTATTGCTGTTTCTATGTCTAATTCACAGCCCTTCACCACAACAACTGTGTGTTTATTGCTGTTTCTATGTCTAATTCACAGCCCTTCACCACAACAAATGTGTATTTATTGCTGTTTCTATGTCTAATTCACAGCCCTTCATCACAACAACTGTATGTTTATTGCTGTTTCTGTCTTAATTCACAGCCCTTCATCACAACAACTATGTTTATTGCTGTTTCTATGTCTAATTCATAGCCCTTCACCACAACAACTGTGTGTTTATTGCCCATCACCTGCTGACCCTGGGTCACCAGTTTGCCCCCAAGTTGCCTCTGCCAGAAAACAAAACTTTTGTGGATCTGATCTACAAGATCAGGCAGAGTGGCGTGCAGGTGTTTTTATCCCAGGTCAACAGACAGCGGGGCCTGCTCCTGGAGTACTTGGACGGGGCTGAGGGTGAGTTCTGTTGTTGGCATTCCTTCATTTCAGGTAATCTCACCCACAGGTATGTGTGTGTGTGTTGGGGGTGACCATGTGTTTATGCTCGGAGATATGTGGAAAGCACTCATGCACTAAAGGAGGGGATTGACTGTGGCAAACTGAGCAGTGTCTGGTCCTTTCAGTGATTGAGTACGCGCCCTGGAAATCGTCACTCTGAGCCATTCTTAGATGGATAGACACAAAAGAATACAGAACGAGGCTATGAACATCTTTCTTGTGTGCCCAGCAGGTACAGCATGCAGGACATTATGGTACAGCATGCAGGACATTGTGGTACAGCATGCAGGACATTGTGGTACAGCATGCAGGACATTGTGGTACAGCCTGCAGGACATTGTGGTACAGCCTGCAGGACATTGTGGTACAGCCTGCAGGACATTGTGGTACAGCCTGCAGGACATTGTGGTACAGCCTGCAGGACATTGTGGTACAGCCTGCAGGACATTGTGGTACAGCCTGCAGGACATTGTGGTACAGCCTGCAGGACATTGTGGTACAGCCTGCAGGACATTGTGGTACAGCCTGCAGGACATTGTGGTACAGCCTGCAGGACATTGTGGTACAGCCTGCAGGACATTGTGGTACAGCCTGCAGGACATTGTGGTACAGCCTGCAGGACATTGTGGTACAGCCTGCAGGACATTGTGGTACAGCATGCAGGACATTGTGGTACAGCATGCAGGACATTGTGGTACAGCATGCAGGACATTGTGGTACAGCATGCGGGACATTGTGGTACAGCATGCGGGACATTGTGGTACAGCATGCGGGACATTGTGGTACAGCCTTGATTATCCAAACATGACTGACAGAACCAAGATTTGCAGAGTACATGCCTGCCTCCAAGTCAGTGCAGATACACAACACCTACTGCCCAGTGAGATCAAGAAGAGGAAAGGCAGCAGGTTGACAAGAGGACAGTCCTGGATGGGTGTTGGGTGTGACACATGGGCAGCTACTGTCATTCAAGTAGGGCTAGTGCCATGGGGCTGTCTGCGGTCTCCGCCGTGTATATGCCACTCAGACTTGGCAAATATGTTATTATCTGAGGGTTGCCTGAGCTTGACATCATTACTTTCTCTTCCAACTCCGTGAACTTTATGTCTATATATATAAAAATCTGTGTGTGTATGTATGTATGTATGTATGTCCGTCCTTCATGCGTTCGCGAACGGTCCAACCGATTGAGATGAAATTTTCTACACGTTTTCCTTTCATTCCTGTGCAACCAACTGTGATAGTATTATCTATCAGCTATCAGCTATTACCTTCCTAAAATTTAATTTTGTAATTACATGACTGAACATAAGAAAATATAAAAATATATGACAAAAAGGGATATAACTTTTAGTATAATTGTTATATCTTAAGTTACGTCCCCTGAGTTTAAATGAGTTGATTGACGATGAATTAAATGAGATGCTCCACATAGATAGATAGATAGATAGATACATAGATAGATAGATCCCCGCCAGAGCTGGGCAGCTAATATTCGGGCAGCTATATTCAAGGGGACTTAACATAAGAAAAGTTATTTCAAGGGTCATAACTTTTAATATCACTATTATTTTATGTATAGATTGTTGCATTGTTTTTACAGATGTATAAACTCTTTTCTATAGTTATTTACAGGCATATGAGTTATAATATATAGTGATATAATCTTTAAGGCATTTTCATAATAATTATCATAAAAGTAATGCATCTATTTAAATATTGAAAATTTTCTAACACATCTTTTTATGTTTTTAAAACCAGTGTTCATTAAAAATAATGGATTTATTTTAGATACGTCAGAATTTTATTTCTGTACTTTTTTCGGAGTGGAACTTTTGAAGTAATCGAAGCATTTGTTTTTTCCGTTCGCTTGGCAGAGAGAAGGTCAGTACACAATTAAATGGGTATATTCTCGATTTTGTTTTTGTTTAAAAAAAAAAAGTTGGCCGCTGTGAGGTTTTTTTGTGGGGTTATAGAGAATTACAGAAGTTCCAATGAGTGAAGTTCTATAAAGTATATCTCTCTATAAAAGATACAGGTTAGTAACAGCAAGTGTCGTCTAGAGGTATTGATATTTATTCTCGCATAACCCTTGTAGAGAAACCATTCAGAATTTTGGCTCATCGAGTACCCCCACTGTGAGAAATTAGACCTAAGTTAAGTTCTACACAGAATTATTTATAGATGATTTCTCTTCTAGGCCATATTTAGAGATCTTGGCAGTTAGCCACAGCAACCAATGAAAGCAGTTCTCTCATCTTCCAGCTGACTGTGCTCTGGTCGCCAACCTCATGTTTGATCTCTTTAATATTATTTCAAGTGACACAAGACACTTGGACAAATGATCACATTGACAATTGTACCATTGTAGTGAACATAACAACAACAACAACTGTATTTTACACTGGTTGAACAAGACAACATGAGAAGATCTTGCCAACAGTTGGACCAACATTCACAAAGGAATAATCACACCAACAGATTAGACAAGTCATACATCATGGAAGATACTTGACAACAACCACACAGAACTTTCACAATCTCTGTAACCAACCACAACAGCAGAGTAACAGTCACCATGAAGATGCTTGACACCAGTTGGACAAGACAACCACAGAGACATATATCTCAAAACTGTTCTCTTACAACTAATCTTTTATTAATGTCTGATGAGGTCAAGTGAAGACTCAGGCTTCATTTTCTGCCAACAATTTACATCTCAAATATGTTTATATGCAAATTATAGTGACATTATCTATGAAAACCCAAACACATCACTCAATATCCCCACAGAAACATCAATCTAAATAAACCCTCCTCCTTCACATCTCTACTCCATAAGTTATCCTACACCACACTTTAGACTTAAGTCCTTTCTTCGACTGTTAATGAGGGAAACACAAGATAAGTCATAAATTGGGGCAAGCATAGGGACGTTCTGCTCCACTGGTCTGTTTAATCCTTTTAGCACCTATGATGGTGTTGGACAGCTCAGGTTACAGTTCTCCCCATGATAGTTTTCCAATTCAGGCTATTCCCTGCTGTCACAATCTTGAAAGAAATTTTAAAGCTCTATCGTTTCACTGGTGAGTTCATGAAGTTGACACTTAGGACTGTTCTTTTACTTTTCCAGTAGAGGAAGATCTAAAAAGAAACAATATGTCCTAGCATTCTTCTTTCTGTCTATCTCACCTAATTTTGACTGTTCATGAAGTTGACACTCAAGACTGTTCTTTTACTTTTCCAGTGGAGGAAGATCTAAAAAGAAACAATATGTCCTATCTGTCTTTCTTCACAGTCTATCACTCCTAAGATTTCTGATGGAACTGAATCACCACACCAACTTAACTATCACTAATCCATTTGAGAATTTGCTCTATGTATTAACTTCTGCTCCTTTAGCTTTCAGCCATTATTTATATTAAGCTGTGATAGGGTCAGCTCCAAGTGCACCTTTAATGTCCACTCTTAGCCAGTAGTGACATGCTGAAGACCAGGTGATCTCTCCTCCCAAGGTTTCTTCTTGAGTTTAACTTGAAGGTATAGCCTGGAGCTTTTACAACATTGGAGAGTATCCCTGTCTTAGGCTTTTAATCAAGACTTTTCTTCAGTGCCATCTGTATAGGCCAGAATTAGTGGATTCAGGCTGACCATTTGCAACCTTTTGTTCATGTGGTACTTTATGGAGTTTGACTTTTCAGCTGGAGTTGAAGACTAGAGCTCAGGACTTCCCTGGAGTTGTCCTGGTGATTGAAAGGGCCTCCTCCATCTTCCTCATTCTCTGTTAATAAACAAAGGCACAACATGTGTTTTACATCCATTGAACCATTGTCACAGTTATACAGTACTATCACAGATTCAGAGAGGAATGGGAGGGGCAGGGGGAGTGTGATATTCGAACACCCGCCTCTCACTGATGATGAAGTGCAATTTTATTTGGGGGTTTGGGGTGATATCCTTTCTCCAGGTTCATCCCCAAAACCGTGAAGTCATAGGCACATACTCCTAATCAGAGGCAGCTTCACACAACTATCTTGTAAATTCTCACAATGAGTAGATCACAGGGACCGGTGTACCATGAGAACAGACAGTGTGATTAAGCACCAAGAAGTAGGCATTGTATGGCAGAAATCATGAACCAGATTTGCCTTCACATGTGGAATACACATAATGAAAGAAAACATGAATTTTCCCTGACAAATAGCATGAGCCTTCCCATGTATTCAGCTGACAAACACTGTAGGTTAATTTCGACAGTGCAATGCAGTCCTGCAAACATGGATTTGATAAGTGTCTTTACTTTTACAAATATGAGAAGTTAATTATATAATTACCATCTCATTCACTCAAACATTCTCAGCCATTATAAGGGAGAAATTACATGCAGTATATAGCATCACACATTCTGAAACAAAGCTGCCAAAGGTAACTCTCAAGAGCGATGTACAGTTTGGTTAAGAATGGTCATGATAGGCACTCAATGAATGTTCAGAGCGCACAAAGGTTTTGCCATATGCATTGAGCGTGGGTTACAGTCATAAGCATATGCAAATCATTAAATCAGACAGACAATAGACATGGTAAGAATGTTTCACTGCTGTAGACATGACAGGTTTTGAGCGGCAGTTTTAGAGTCACTGTACCGAAGTTCTGTCTTCTTTTTACATTTTCTCAAGAAAATACTCGGCCATTCGTCTCTCTCTCACTTCATCAGGTTTACACATAACATATTAAATGATTTAGGTACCTGATGTGCAGATGACCACATCTTAAAGAATGCTTTTGGGCAAATTTTACCACTGCATCTTGAACATGTCCTTACGGGATGGAATCAAGGCTTCGACTGGCGGGCTAATTATGTATTAAGGAGCGTTACCAGCCCAAGGGTTACCCAATCAAATTGAGACCCCACCATTCATCTACCCTCTCTCGATCTAGAATCTACGATTCTATTTTTAGTTAGGGTATCAATACGGCTTACTGTGGTTAACTTCTAAGTATTGAGAAATGTAAATGGACTGGGGATGCGAACGTCTGAAGACATCATGCCACATAGCCTCCCCATAACAACTGTCATGGATACCATGACTGATAGGTCAGGCGTTCACAGTTCCCAGATCCTTTAAGTGGTGTCATCATTTACTCATCTCCCATTACTCCAACAAGAGCTGTGCATATGGAACCAATTGACTTTTCCTTTTTTAAGAAAAATCTGCTCCAATATTCATCATTCATGAATTTGGTGGCATTTGCAAAGACCATGAAGTTAGTCTTGCATGAAGTTCCATTTAGTCACTGGAAGTATGAAGAGTTATGACCACACTTATCAGTGAACTGCTCTCCAACTCATTTCTGACAATGCTCCACAGTCAATCTCCATGCTATTTTTCCTGTCCATGATGAATGATCTCTCAGAGTCACACACTTTCAAAGCATGAGTACCATTGAGATTCATTATGAGAAGTAATGGCTTTGCAATTAAACCAACTTCCAGATGTTTGATGAGAGTGGTATAATTCCATATGTCTCTCACTTTTCATCTTTATCAGAACTTCATTCTAATCCGTATCAATACGGCTTACTGTGGTTAACTTCTAAGTATTGAGAAATGTAAATGGACTGGGGATGCGAACGTCTGAAGACATCATGCCACAGCCGCGTGTGTGTCAACATCACATTTTTCATTCAATGTTGTGGGTGTGCATACCTTATGCATACCTTACACACAGCACGCCTGTTAAAATGCAGGTTGTTGTTGTTTTTTTTTTGTCTAAGAAAAGAAGAAGCCTATCCTTTGAAGTACCCAGCATTTACGTTTAGTAGTTTCAGGTTGCCCTTTTTCTTTTGGCCATGTACCATATTTCAATATCCTCTACTATATATGTAGACAATATTTGTTTGTGTGTGTGTGCCCTTTATCAGATTCAGATGAAATGCAATAGTTAGTTAAAAATCTAATTTTCTATTTTAGTGAAAGAGAGCACATGGTGTCTGGAAGGACATTCTTAAGTTAATTTTGTGTGTGTTGTTCATACTTTATGCATACCTTACACGCAGCACGGCTGTTAAAATACTGTTAAAATGCGGGGGGTTTCCCCCCCAAAGATTTATAAACTCTTTGTCTATAATTATTTACAGGCATATGAGTTATAATAAATAATGATATAATCTTTAAGGCATTTTCAAAGTTTTCATAAAAATAATGCATAATGCATAACATTGTAACCCATCTTTTTCTGCTTAAAGAACTTATCAACTGTCATGTCTGTGATTAAAAACAGTTTTCATTAAAAATAATGAATGGTGTGTGGAAGGACATTCTTTTAAGTTACTGTGCGCCAGGAGCTGGGCGAAACCACGCCGGGTCAGATAGATAGACAGACAGACAGATAGTCGGGAACGGAAGCTTATTTGACTACTTATATGAATTAAATGACATGCTCCCCACCAGGGACTGGGTGAAGCCGGGCCGGGTCAGACAGACAGACAGATAGACAGACAGACAGTCGGGAACGGGAGAGTTTATATGACTACGTATATGAATTAAATGAGATGCTCCCCACCAGGGACTGGGTGAAGCCGGGTCAGACAGACAGACAGACAGACAGATAGTCGGGAACGGGAGAGCTTATATGACTACTTATATGAATTAAATGAGATGCTCCCCACCAGGGACTGGGTGAAGCCGGGCCGGGTCAGCCAGACAAACAAGCAGACAGACAGACTGATAGATAGATAGATCCCCTCCAGGGCCTGGGCGAAGCCGGGCCGGGTCAGCTAGTTTAATATAATTCTTTCTCTGAAGCTTGTTTACTTCTGGCTGCATAATGGCGACTTCATATCGTTAAGTGTTAATATCTCACCCTGATGTTGGCCACATATACAGGTTACCTGTAATGGACAGAACACAACTATTAAGAACTCAACTCAGACCATGTTTTTCCACATTATTTTTGTCTATAAACATGACACAATTCCACATCAACTTGCTAAAATTCAGCACTTTCTGGATGAAAGCACACAAAAAAAATATTCTATACAACCTATATCCAATCACCTATCGATTATTGTTCCACAGTCTGGGATGGTTGCCCTAAATCTAATATGAAATGACTGTTCTCTTCAAAACCGCGCTATACGTCTAGTTTCTGGTATAAAACACGTTGAAAGTAATAAGTTATAGTCATCTAAGACTTCTACCACTTCAGAAGTGCTTCCTTTTTAACAAAGCCAAATTAGTGAATAAAATTATATCTGAAAATACCCCAGAGTATCTTCTACCGTTAATTCAATCTTATACAATGAACAGTAAACGCTTAAATTTATTGCATGTTCCGAAGCCTAGATTGGACTTATACAAAACATGTTTCGCGTATTCTGGTGCTCACTTATGGAATGGCCTTCCTCCAGATCTGAAAACTCCAATGAGTCCCTCCACATTCAACAGAAGACTCTTTCAATACTTACTTCATACCGACTATATGCCTCCATAAGCCACTTATGGGTATCATTCTTCACTGTGTGTGTGAGTGAAAGTGCGTGAGAGAGTGAGTGAGAAAGAGTGTGAATGAGAGAGAGAGTATGAGGCAGAGAGAGTGAGGGAGTATGTGTGCGTGTGCCTAAGTGAGTGAAAGAGTGAGTGAGTGTGTGTGTGTGTGTGCACGTATGTGTGAGAGAATAAGTGAGTGTGAGAGAGAGGTTCTGTGTCTGCCTGTCTGTGTAAGAGAGTGAGAAATTGGGTGAGGAGTGTGAGTTAGTCAGTGAGAGAGAGAGTGAGTGAGTAAGGGAGAGTGAGTGAGTGAGATAGAATTTGTTTGTGCGTGTGTGAGTGAGTGTGAGAGCGAGTGAGTGTGTAAGAGAGGGATTGGGTAAGTGAGAGTGTGAGAAAGTGAATGAGAGAGAGAGAGAGAGTGCATGCGTTTGTCTGTGTATGTGAGTTAGAGAGTGATTTAGTGTGGTTTAGAGAGTGAATGAGAGAGAGAATGTGTGAGTATGCGTGTGTGAGTGAGTGTAAGTTAGTGAATGAGTGTGTACGAGTGAGAGTGGGTGAGTGAGAGTGCATGAGAAAGTGAATGAGAGAGAGAGACAGTGTGTGTGTCTGTTTGCTTGTCTGTGTGTGCAAGAAAGACAGTGAGTTAGTGTGGTTTAGAGAGTGATTGAGTGAGTGAGAGAGAGAGAGCGTAAATGGGAGAGTGAGTGAGAGATTGAGCAAGAGAGTGAATATGTGAGAGAGAGAGAGTGTGTGTGTGTGTGAGAGAGAGAGAGGGTGAGAGTGGGTGAGTATAAGCGAGAGTGAGTGAGTGAGTGTGAGAGAGAGAATGAGACAATGAGAGAGTTAGTGTGTGAATGTGCACGAAAGAAAAATAGAGAGAGAGGTGAGAGCATGCATGTCATGTAACATGCTATGCCATATTGTTTCTGTATCCTCATCTTTCATATTAGCATTTTTACTGCCACTTGAATTTAACATGCACTATATGCACTGCTTATTTCATAATGTTTATGTCAATTCCAGGAATTATCTTACTGAATCGCACGACTTTTTTTTTTTTTTTAAACGTTACACAATGTATAACATATTTTCATTCACCATGTTCCATATTTTTCCATGTTTTCCCATTTTTTAACAAATTTGAATATTCTTGTGAAGATGCTCACGATAGTCGTCAGTGTATGCGTGTGTAAAGTGTGGTAGTTTATTCATATTAGTTTTAGTGATTACGCGAGGCAGCGTGTCTGTGTGGGTGGGTGGGTAGGTGTGTTTATATGCGTGTATGTGAATGTGTATGTATACATGTCTATATGTGTGTGTATGGGTGTGTATGTGCGTATATGTGTATGTGTGTGCACATATGTGTGTGTGTGTATGTGTGAGTATTTTTGTATGTGTTTATGTGTGTGAACATGTGTGTTTATATGTATGTGCGTGTGTATGTGTGTGTATATGTTTGTATATGTGTGCATGCATGCAGTGTATGCGAGGGAGTGTGCATTCATGTGTTATGTGTCTACGTGTGTGTAACTATGGGTGTGTATTTGTGTAGGTGTGTGGGTATATGTGTGTATTTGCGTATGTATGTTTGTGAGTGAGTGTGTGTGTGTGTGTGTGAGAGAAAAGAGAGAGTTGAGCGTACGCATATCATGTAACATGCTGTTCCATATTTTTTGTGTATTCTCATCTTCATATCATCATTTTGAATGCCACTTGATTATCATGTATAATATGAACACATGTACATTACTGTAGAGTGAGTGAGAGTTAGTGAGTGTAGGGGGGGGCGTGCGTGTGTATGTGAGAGAGAGAAAGAAAAAAAAGAGAGAGTTGGATTGCATCACTAATTTTTACGTTACAAAATGTATGTGTATAATTTTTTCTTCATTTTTTTTGGTTACAATTTTGCGAGAATGCTCACGACAATCGACACTGCATGTGTGTGAGAGTTTGTTTATACTAGTTTTAGTGATTATGTGAGGCATCATGTATATCTAGATGCGAGGATGTGTGTGAGTGAATGTGTATGTGGGGGATGTATGTGTGGAGGGGATGTGTGTGAGTGAGTGTGTGTGGAGGGGATGTGTGGGTGGGTGAAGGGATCTGTGGTGGGTGAGGGATGTGGGTGTGGAATGTGTGAGTTTGGGATGGTTGGAAGTGTGTGTGTGTGGGTGGGTGGGGAGTGTGTGTGGAGTGTGTGTGGGTGGATGGAGAGTGTGTGTGGGTGGGTGAGGGATGTGTGGGGGTTGTATGGGTGGGGAGTGTGTGTGGGTGGGTGGGTGAGGGATATGTCTGTGTGGGTGGGTGGATTATGTATGTGTGGGTGGTGAGGGTGTTTGTAGGTGGGGGATGTGTGGGTGGGTGGGAGATGTGGGTGAGGGATGTGTGGTTGGGTGTGGGATGTGTGAGGGTGGGGGATGTGTGTTTGGCTGGGTGGTTGGGGTGTGTGGGTGGGTAGGTTGGGGAGGCATGTGTTGATGGGTGGGTGTGGGGTGTGAGTGGTTGAGGGATGAGTATGTGGGTGGGGATGTGTGTATGGGTGGGAGATATGTGGATGAGGGATGAGTTGATGGGGATGGGTAATTGGGAGTGTGTAGGTGGGTGGGTGGAGGATGTGTGGGTGGGTGATTGTGTGTGGGATGGGTGGGGAGATTGTGTGGATTGGGGTTGTGTGTAGGGGTGGGTGCTGGATGTATGTGTGGGTGGAGGGAGATTGTGTGATGGGGGTTGGGTGGGTGGGTGCATGATGTGTGGGTTGGCAGGGGATGTTTGTGTGGGTGGGGGAGTGTATGGTTGGCAATTTGTGCTTGGCTGAGTGGTTGGGGGTGTGTCTGGTAGAGGGGATGTGTGGATGGGTGGGGGGATATATGTATGCCTGGGGTGTGTGGGTGGGTGGGGGATATGAACATAGTATGCATTATTTATGTTTACAACAATCATTTGACAATGGTTTTTTCCTATGTAAATGCATCATGCACTATTGATGAACAAAAAATGAGTAATTGGAAGGGCTGAATGTAAGACGGGCCTGTGTGCCCAATTTGTAACCCTTCTAAAATAAAGATCAATAAATCAATCAGTCACAGATCACTGGTTATCTGCGTGACTGAGCCAGGCATGATGGGATACCTACCACAGGGTAAATAACATATGAGAGGAAATAGAGAAGAAGGGCAGAATGTCAGACGGGCCTGCATGCCCAATTCTTAACCGTATGAAAATAAAATGTGTTTGTTCGTTCTGCACTGATGTGGTGCTCACAACATAGGTCAAAAGGTCAAGTGGTGAGTCCAGATTTGTGTTGACATTAAGAAACAGGAAAACTTGCATGTTCGTCATGATAACTGTTGTTTATGACATCTGTGACAGGTCACATTTTAACATGATAACTGTTGTTTATGACATCTGTGACAGGTCACATTTTGACATGATAAGTGTTGTTTGTGACATCCATGCCAGGGTTCGCCCATGTGGACAAGGACTGCAGCCTGGAGGTAGCCAGCAAGGCAATCAACCAGGTGCTACTGCAGCTGGCACATCTACACAAGATCTGGAAGCCGGTCCTGCCTGTCGCTGTCTACAAGAAGGCTATGGGTATCTGCCATGTCTTTACATGTCTTCATATGTGTATCTTTATGTGATGTGTGTCTTTACATGTCTTTATATGTGTGTCTTTACATGTCTTCCTGTGTGTGTCTTTACATGTCTTCATGTGGGTGTCTTTACATGTCTTCATGTGTGTGTCTTTACATGTCTTTATATATGTGTCTTTACATGTCTTTATATGTGTGTCTTTACATGCCTTCATGTGTGTTTCTTTACGTATCTTTATGTGTGTGTCTTTACGTATCTTTATGTGTGTGTCTTTACATGTCTTCATGTGTGTGTCTTTACATGTCTTTATATGTGTGTGTCTTTACATGTCTTTATGTGTGTGTGTGTCTTTACATGTCTTTATATGTGTGTCTTTACATGTCTTCATGTGTGTTTCTTTACATGTCTTTATGTGTGTGTCTTTACATGTCTTCATGTGTGTGTCTTTACATGTCTTTATATGTGTGTGTCTTTACATGTCTTTATGTGTGTGTGTGTCTTTACATGTCTTTATATATGTGTGTCTTTACATGTCTTCATATGTGTGTGTCTTTATGTCTTTATATGTGTGTGTCTTTATGTCTTTATATGTGTGTGTCTTTACATGCCTTTACCTATCTTTATGTATGTCTTTACTTGTCCTCAAATGTGTGTCTTTACATGTCTTCATATGTGTGTGTCTTTACATGTCTTCATGTGTGTGTGTGTGTCTTTACTTGTTTTTATATGTCTTTACTTGTTTTTATATATGTGTCTTTACTTGTTTTTATATATGTGTCTTTACTTGTCTTCACATGTGTGTCTTCACTTGTCCTCAAATGTGTCTTTACATGTCTTCATATGTGTGTATTTACATGTCTTCATATGTTTCTTAACATATCTTCATGCATATGTCTTTACGTGTCTTGCTTATCCATCCATCATGTGCCATGCCGATATGCATGGGCGGCCATGATTCGCCATTCCACTCAATCACCAGAGTCAGCTCAGTGTTCCTGTCTCGAGCCCAAGCCATCCAGTTATTTACTTCTCTGTCTTCCCCTTGTTTTCTTCCCCTCGATCTTGCCAGTTGTCACCAAGTTCTTCAATTTATTTCTTCTCATAACATGCCCATAAAGTTTTAACTGTCTACTCTAATCTCTAATCTGTTTACGATTTTAATTTGTGTCTTGTAGTACTTGGTCATTGGTTTTTCTGTCTGTCCATGGTATTCTTGGCATTCTCCTGAAACCACATTTCCACAGCCTTCAGATGTGTTTAAGCTTGACTGCCCATTGTCAATGCTTCACTTGTAATGGTAGAGCCCATTAGTTACAGTAAACACCTTATAACAGTAGAACCTCTTGTAACAGTTAAATATTTTGTAACAATAGAACCTCTTGTAACAGTTAAATATCTTGTAACAGTTAAATATCTTGTAACAGTTAAACATCTTGTAACAGTTAAACATCTTTTTACTTTAGAACCTCTTGTAACAGTCAAACATCTTGTAACAGTAGAACCTATTGTAACAGTTAAACACCTTGTAACAGTTGAACACCTTGTAACAGTTAAACACCTTGTAACAGTCAAACATCTTGTAACAGTCAAACATCTTGTAACAGTCAAACATCTTGTAACAGTAGAACCTCATAACAGTTAAACATCTTGTAACAGTAGAACCTGTTGTAACAGTTAAACATCTTGTAACAATAGAACCTCTTGTAACAGTCAAACATCTTGTAACAGTACAACCTCATAACAGTTAAACATCTTGTAACAGTAGAACCTGTTGTAACAGGTAAACATCTTGTAACAGTTAAACATCTTGTAACAATAGAACCTCTTGTAACAGTCAGACATCTTGTAACAAACATCTTGTAACAGTCAAACATCTTGTAACAGTCAAACATCTTGTAACAGTCAAACATCTTGTAACAGTCAAACATCTTGTAACAGTTGAACCTCATAACAGTTAAACATCTTGTAACAGTAGAACCTGTTGTAACAGGTAAACATCTTGTAACAGTTAAACATCTTGTAACAGTAGAACCTCTTGTAACAATAAAACCTCTTGTAATAGTAGAGCCCTTTGTAACAGATAAACACATTGTAACAGTATAGCCCCTTGTATCAGTTAATCATTCTGTAACAGTTAAACATCTTGTAACAGTAGGACCTCTTGTAAGAGCAGAGCCATGGCACAGTCTATCTGACGTGACAGAGTGATACTTCTAGATTACAGAGTTGTCTTGTAGTGGCTGTCCCAGTCTGTGTATGTTCATGAGTGTGTGATGTTTGCTGCCGCAGGGAAGCTGATTGGCTGCGTGCTGGAGAGAGTCACCTATTGCATCACATCTCTGGAGGACATTGCTCAAGATGCCGCCCACAGACTGACCAATTTGCTGGCACCGCTGGAGCAAGAATGTGGAGAGTTCATGACCTCACCGGGGGAAGTGGCCAATGCAGAGTTGCTCCGACATGTGCCAGGATGGGCGCGATTAACTGAACTGAAGTTTGTGCTGGAGGCCAGTTTGTCGGACATTTCTGACCGTTGGGCTGAGGGCATGGGGCCCCTGGCTGTCTCGTTTAGCCCAGCTGAAGTCAAACAGCTGATCAGAGCTTTGTTTCAGAATACAGACAGACGGGCTCACATACTGGCAACCATCAAGTGATGCCTCAGCGGCAGGTGAAATATGTGTGAGGACGGACATGTAGAAAAAATTAACAATTTCCCATTTTGTTTTAGAAAATGGACAATTTCCCATTGTGCTTTAGAAAATTGATATTTTTTCCACGTGTTTTCGAGATGGACACTCATAGTTTTGTAGTTTTGGAAGGACTTAAAAACAATTATTAATAATATTCGATGTGATAGAGAAAACTATTAACATCTCAGCGGTGATGGAAATGAGTTAGTTCAATTCCTTCATTGGGAAGACACATGAACCTTGAACTGGCAAATATAGATAATTAGTATTTCTTGTATTGAGAGATTGTTTTGTTCTATTATTCTATTTTCGGTTTGTAATAATATGTTTGTCACATGAGCATACACACACACACACCCCTTCCCCCATGTTATCCCAATTTAACGTTAAAGGTTATAATCAGGAGTTGTTTATTTACTTGTTACCTGGTTGCCAGGGAGTACAATGACAGTTAACCTTTTGCCTTAAATGTCTTTTGAATGGCAGAGAGGGAATGACGAATCGAATGTCAGATTACCCAATATATAAGTCCTGATGGACAATCTTTTCCTCTGATTGAGTGGCAACTTTCTAGGGGTGTGATATACATTCAGTCCTCCCGTGGCAGGTTTTGTAACCTCTTTCTGTCACTCCTCAACTTCATACCTTGTTTAAAACACAACACCTGTGCGAATTTCTGCTATTTATTCCAACATCCACTATACAATATAGACTCGACACGTGCGCACAGAAATATACTGTATACAACACTATAAATCACAACCTAAACATGTCTACACCAATAATGACATTGTCACACGTCTTCTAATGATAATATCACGAAGTTCTTACGATGATATGCTCATGATATTATTGTGTGATGGTCGTTGTCTAGGTAACGATACTCATGGTGTGTCAATGGAGATATCTGTCTTGCAATGTAACTCACCCCCGCAGTGCATATTCACCAGGCATTAAACAAGATTCCGTTGGCGCACATAATCCTTTATTACAGAAATAAGACGGACAAACGGAACATGATTATACATCCAGAAACAATGTAATCCATAGAATATAAATATCCTCCTCACAATTTAACCAGCACACATCACTGGCTTCTCACGGCCTGCTTCTAATCTCAATCCACAAGACAGGTAATCCAGCTACAATCCACGGCTGGATCTCCCACAATACAACCCACACATTGGGTTGGAGCCACTGCTCAACTATAGAACCCACTCTGGGTTTAGGCCCACACTCAATACAGAACCCACTCTGGGTTCAGGCCTGTCTTCACAACTAGAAGAACAACACAACACGGAGCTCTCTCTTAAACGACCCGACCCGCAGTCGGTCTCTTCTCTCCCTGACTTTTCAGTCTCCTCACTTCACACAACACACAACTCTCTTTCCACCCATCCCCCCCCCCCCCCCCTGGGGATTTCCACTCATATCCGCCCCATTATTTCTGAGGGTTGATTGTTTTCCTCGTAGCCAGGTCAGTCAATTTACTGTCTCCCACTCTCATCTCCATTCTTCCTCCTGCCCGGTCACTCAACTCAATGTCAGTGACCCAGGCTTATGTCATTACCCCCCTCTTAAAAGAAAACTTCGTTTTCAAATATTGGGAGACTAAAACTTACTAAACATGTGACCCAGACATATAGCCTGGGTAGCCCTAAGTATGGCTGCACCTTACTCCAGCTACCACCCTAAATAATACACCAAATGCTCATAGTACACTCCTATATTCCTCACACATAAATACAACCATCTATCTTGTGTATCAATGCATGAACTAATACATCACATCATAATAATAATACATCATAGAAAAGCATTATACTTATGTACCCACAGGTCTCTTAATACTTCACGACCCCACAATACTATTTGTGTACCGACCCTATATCAGGTGGTTCTGTTCTTGCATTAACCCTCCTCTGATTCCTGTCGATGCTGTGTCTACCTTTCATGTACCCATGACTCATGGTACCTCTACAATTACAACATCTGTTTGCTATCCCTAGCCCTGGGTCAGTAATGTCGCGAAAACTCTTTTGACCTGACTCAACTTTCCTATCTGCATATTGCACCGTTACCCTTGAGTCTCTGTTTAGTCTGAGCTCTTTATTCAATCTTGGCCCATATATCTGGCACCTTTCTTTCTGCTGCATACGCCTTATGCCTATGTGCCCTGCACATGCACTATCCTGAGCTGTTCTAGTATATCGGTCTCTATGTGCTAAAGGTACTGCTCCTTGCCCACGTGCAGTTCCACTATCTGAAAAGCGGCGAGTAAGAACATTGTTCTTCCTCTCGAAGCACCATCTACCTTTCTTTGACTGCCTATGTTCTACTCTCCTACACCCTTGGGAACATTTGTTCAGAGTAGTATCTTGTCTCTGGGAGTCACTAGCACTATATTTGGGATCCATTCTCATCTGCTCAGCTGTACTATCCTTGTCCTGAGTTCCTGTGTCTACTTCAAGTGCCTCTTCTACCTCAGCTATACTCTCTAATTTAGGTTCTCTTGTGGTAACTACCTCCTTACTGCTTACACTATATTTTTGGTCCCAATAAACTACTTCCTCTTCTGTACACTCTTTAACTCCTATAACATTTCCTATGATGAGATCTGCCACTGGTGAGTCTAAAACACATGCTGTCACTCTTCCTGTTATGTATGGTGTTTTTACTGTTATCACGGCTATTGGGTAGAATTCTACTGTCCCATTAAATGTTATGGATCTAATCTTTTCTCCTGTATAATCCGAGGGATGCACTAAACCCTTTCTCACCCCGATGGACGTACATCCGGAATCCCTAATTGTTAACGCTGGCCTATCATTAACAAACCCATGATGCATCTTCAGACTTCCTCCTTCATGCACTGCTGATCCTGCTTTAACTGTGTGACCACATATTAAGACTGGCTGACTGTCTTTTTCAAAAAGAGGTTTGCACCCACTACAATCTTCATTGTTCATCGTCTCAATTACTTGCGCTGCATTTGAGTGCTCTGTTTCTCTCATCCTACATTGATGGCTGATATGCCCCTTCTTTCCACATTTGAAACAAGTAATCTCCCTTTTAGTGTTGTTCGTTGGTCCATCTGATGGTTGTGCATCACACTCTGCTGCCTTGTGTCTCCAGCTCCCACAATTCCAACATCCGGCATAATTTGGACGTCTCTGGAAATTCCCTCTTCGATATGGGTACCGTCCTACTCTACCAACATTGTTTCCTCGGAAACCATTATCTTGAAGTTCTTGCTGCTCACCTTTCTGTGCTGAATCCACACTTTTCGCCCTTGGTCTGATGACTGGATTCTGGTCCTGTTTAGTGTACGCTGCACAGACTATTTCCTCACTCATTAGTTTCCCAATAGAACTGTTAGGATGTGCAGTCATATAGTTTTGCCCTAACTGAGACATTGTGTCTATGTCCTTTGGCTTACGTTCCTCAAAGAAAGCTACTAAGTTTGTATTGCATGATGATAACACTTTGTCTCTTAACACTAAATCCACTAATTTATTAAAATCTTTTCCTACCTCTGCCAGCTCCATCCACTTATTAAATGTATTCTTTACTGTGTTAACAAAATCTGTGAAATCTTGATTTGTCTCTGGCCCTAACTGTCTAAACTTTGTTCTATATCCATGCTCAGTTAGTTGGAACTTTGTCAGCAAACGTTGACGTAAGATAGTGTAGTTGTTCCTTTCTTCTACAGGTAAATTAAACATTGTTTCTAGGGCCTTACCCGTTAAATACTCGCCCAGTCTAATTGCGTACTCGCTTTCTGGGATGCCTAATACCTTCACTGATGTTTCGAATCTCGACAAATAGGAATCCAAGTTGTCTCGGTCCGTAAAAAATGGCAGTTTTAATCTCTGTGACGACTGCGACGGTCTTCTGCTTTCCTCACTTTGACCTTTCGAAGATAGTTCTAGTTTTCTTAACTCTATTTCAGTTTGCATCTGGCACTTGATCTTCTCTTTCTCAATTTCCATTTCAGCTAACTTTACTTCCTGTAGACGTTTGTTTTCCATTTCAGCTAGTTTTACTTGCGTCTCTTTCTCTTCCTGTAGACGCTTGTTTTCCATTTCAGCTAGTTTTACTTGCGTCTCTTTCTCTTCCTGTAGACGCTTGTTTTCCATTTCAGCTAGTTTTACTTGCGTCTCTTTCTCTTCCTGTAGACGCTTTGCCTCGCGTTCATTATGCCTCTCCTCTCTTTCCGTCTGCTTTTGTTCTTTCGCTTCTGCATACTCCTGTAACTCTTTACCCTTCAGGCCTATTCGTTCACCTGCTTCAATATATTCCATTAAAGTAGGCATCTTGTACTTGTGGACACGTTGCTGTGAATCAGCCAACTATAAATGTACAGACTCTGCTGTTAGTCTTTGTGTCACTTCCCTAAGTACACCCGCACTCCCTGTGTACGTAAATCCGTAGTGCTACAATATCACTCTGTACTCACCCAGTCACTCTATAAGCACTAGGTAGTGAGGGGGGAAGTATCACCTATACTCCCTTATATCTATATATCTATGACCAAAAGTTCATAAAGTCCCTGGAAATATTGTTAAACATACATATAAATACATATACAAACCAATGGATGATAACACTAAGTGATGACTATCCAACGCTAGACTTCACAAGCTGAGTACACGGAGACGATGATCACACAGGAATAAACCACAGTAACAACCACAAGCTTGTGTAGAGACACCCACAGTGCGCGTAAAATAAAAATATAAATTGACCAAGACCCCTAGACAGCAGAAATGACGAAAGATCACAATAAAAACATATATCCGAACACAACAAATATTATATGTAAATATAACGAAAAGAAAGAGAGAAAGAAAAGGAATATATACTGAAAATATACACAGATCTGACGTCAGACAACTCGGCTCTAGATATTGGTTAAGACTATTTCAATGCCCCTGCACGATACGTCAACTCATTAACGTTTTTCTTACAAAAATATCGTAAGCACCAGAAAGACAAATAAATTATTGTGCTGTATCCCGACTCTCGAGAAACACCCCAAAAATTCCCTACTCTTGACAAACACTGGACCACATACAAATAATTGCGTGACACCCGACAACAATAGATATGACGATGGGAGCAAAACAATAAAAAATAATAATGTGTAACTGGTTGGCCGACAAATATGGGCCTATTAATCCGTCGCCAAAAGTTCTTTTTATTCAGTCACCAAAGTTTTTGTTCGTTTTAATAGTTATTCGCAATCCGCTGGAAATGTCTACGACGCTAGATTTCAAACCGACTTCTTGTTTTGTTGAGTGGTTATTGAATTCACGTGGTGATCAAAAGTTCCAACTGTCGACAAAAGTTGAAGATGATAGTGATATCCAAACTGTTCTCTCGATATGTTGTTACTTTCGTTGCGGAGATGGCGCTTTGCTGTATCATTAAAGGAGAATGGCAGCCAATGTTCAGCGCTTTAAATTTTTGGGTATATAAATCCTTATTGGCAAAGCAATACAACAATGGTTGCGATGACGATAAGTTAAAACTGTTTGCTCATAACAGAATAATGATGACAACGGCTTGAACAAAGACGAAACATCAAGTCTGGCTTTCTTTCAAACAACCTTGTTTATCCCGATCTCCTGTGGAAATTCCCAGTCACTTTCCACTGTCCCTAACCTTGACCTTGCCGGATACCTCAAGTCAGTACCTCAGTCTTCTTTGTCATAATAATCCACACTGACTGTCTGTAAAATGACCGGACACTTTCCGTCATACAAAAACACCTTCCACACAACTTCTCAGCCCCGACACGGCTGCTCTTTTGACTCCGTGGAATGTTTCTCAGTAACTGCTTACTGTTAAACAGCCTTGCCTTCCAAGGTCAACCTAATTTCTCTTTATCACTCTCAGTGAAAAATTCCTCCGTAAAACAGTTTTCACACAAACTTGACAGCCCCACCCGGCTGCTATATTAACTTCGTGGAAAATCACACTTTCCACTGCTGCCCTAGCACGGCTGTGGTGGGGGTTAACGTAACTTTCCCCTCGTACCTGGACGCTGGTGTCTCCACCCGTCCTATTTACTGCGTCGAAAAATCTTGACCAGTCAACTTGCGACAACACGGTGCGCTTGCCTCGCACACACACACCTGTCAATTATCTTTGGTTCACAATCCTGTCATTATCACCGACAGCGGATGTTCTACACACACACACGCTGCCCTCGCCACTCTGGATTCAACACTGGTCTTTTAGTTTCAGCCCTCCTGCCTGGTATCAAATTTACCTGTCACCGTAATGGACTCTCCCGGTTAGTCTGTATGGCGTGTCTTTATCACCGACTTTTGTGCTGCCGCTGCACCCCCACTCGCTTTAGCGATATGGTTGGTTCCAAATCACCTGTAGTGGACTTCACTTGAACTGTCTGCTAGCTTGTGATTTCCGCCGCGTACCCTCTCCGCGCGCTGACAGTTTTTTTCTTCGATGTGGCGTCTTACACACACAAAAGAATTGCTGTTAATCTCGTGACGCAGTACTGTCTAAATTGATGGCACGAAGTCACCGATAATAACTCCTCTCTTTCAGCGAAGAGCCCACAAATATCTCAGAATGACACAAATGTCTATAATGCAATGGGTTTCTCAATATATCCCCGTCGTTCTTGCCAGGACAGTCCCCAGATGTTCTTGATCGGACGTAGCCTCCAGATTGTCACACGTCTTCTAATGATAATATCACGAAGTTCTTACGATGATATGCTCATGATATTATTGTGTGATGGTCGTTGTCTAGGTAACGATACTCATGGTGTGTCAATGGAGATATCTGTCTTGCAATGTAACTCACCCCCGCAGTGCATATTCACCAGGCATTAAACAAGATTCCGTTGGCGCACATAATCCTTTATTACAGAAATAAGACGGACAAACGGAACATGATTATACATCCAGAAACAATGTAATCCATAGAATGTAACTATCCTCCTCACAATTTAACCACACACATCACTGGCTTCTCACGCCTGCTTCTAATCTCAATCCACAAGACAGGTAATCCAGCTACAATCCACGGCGGGATCTCCCACAATACAACCCACACATTGGGTTGGAGCCACTGCTCAACTATAGAACCCACTCTGGGTTTAGGCCCACACTCAATACAGAACCCACTCTGGGTTCAGGCCTGTCTTCACAACTAGAAGAACAACACAACACGGAGCTCTCTCTTAAACGACCCGACCCGCAGTCGGTCTCTTCTCTCACTGACTTTTCAGTCTCCTCACTTCACACAACACACAACTCTCTTTCCACCCATCCCCCCCCCCCCCCCCCCCCCCCCTGGGGATTTCCACTCATATCCGCCCCATTATTTCTGAGGGTTGATTGTCTTCCTCGTAGCCAGGTCAGTCAATTTACTGTCTCCCACTCATCTCCATTCTTCCTCCTGCCCGGTCACTCAACTCAATGTCAGTGACCCAGGCTTATGTCAGACATGGTGGGCACATTCTGTGGCCATCACCATCTTCTGCATCGTGGTATGTCCGATCACGCTAACAGCCACGAATCAAATGATTCTCAATGCCCTTGTCACCTTCGCAATCACGTGTGTTCGCTCTGGTAACAATCTCGCTCGTCACGATCAACAATCGTCACCTCCTTCTGGGTGACATTTTGTCACTATGCCATGAGGTACAATTCAACCTCTGGCACTGGTGTTAAAATTTGTGGTGTGTTATCTTTGATAACTACTTGTCAAAGGACAACATCACTATAGAGCACTCACATGGGACGGTCCAGGGAGACATAAACATGATAGTGCACTCACAAGGGACAGTCCTGGGAGACATAAACATTATAGTGCACTCATACGGGACAGTCCTGGGAGACATAAACATGATAGTGTACTCTCATGGGATGGTTCTGGGAGACATAAACATGATAGTGCACTCACATGCGACAGTCCTGGGAAGCATAAACATGATAGTGCACTCACATGGGACAGTCATGGGGGACATAAACATGATAGTGCACTCACATGGGACAGTCATGGGGGACATAAACATGATAGTGCACTCACATGGGACAGTCATGGGGGACATAAACATGATAGTGCACTCACATGGGACAGTCATGGGGGACATAAACATGATAGTGCACTCACATGGGACAGTCATGGGGGACATAAACATGATAGTGCACTCACATGGGACAGTCATGGGGGACATAAACATGATAGTGCACTCACATGGGACAGTCATGGGGGACATAAACATGATAGTGCACTCACATGGGACAGTCATGGGGGACATAAACATGATAGTGCACTCACATGGGACAGTCATGGGGGACATAAACATGATAATGCACTCACATGCGACAGTACTGGGAAGCATAAATATGATAGTGCACTCACATGGGACAGTCATGGGGGACATAAACATGATAATGCACTCACATGCGACAGTCCTGGGAAGCATAAACATGATAGTGCACTCACATGGGACAGTCATGGGGGACATAAACATGATAATGCACTCACATGCGACAGTCCTGGGAAGCATAAATATGATAGTGCACTCACATGGGACAGTCATGGGGGACATAAACATGATAGTGCACTCACATGGGACATTCCTGGGAGACATAAACATGATAGTGCACTCACATGGGACAGTCATGGGGGACATAAACATGATAATGCACTCACATGGGACAGTCATGGGGGACATAAACATGATAATGCACTCACATGCGACAGTCCTGGGAGACATAAACATGATAATGCACTCACATGGGACAGTCATGGGGACATAAACATGATAAGTGCACTCACATGCGACAGTCCTGGGAGACATAAACATGATAGTGCACTCACATGGGACAGTCATGGGGACATAAACATGATAGTGCACTCACACGGGACATTCCTGGGAGACATAAACATGATAGTGCACTCACAAGGGACAGTCATGGGGGACATAAACATGATAGTGCACTCACATGGGACAGTCATGGGGGACATAAACATGATAGTGCACTCACACGGGACAGTCCTGGGAGACATAAACATGATAGTGCACTCACATGGGACAGTCCATGGGGAGACATAAACATGATAAGTGCACTCACATGGGACAGTCATGGGGGACATAAACATGATAGTGCACTCACACGGGACAGTCCTGGGAGACATAAACATGATAGTGCACTCACATGGGACAGTCATGGGGGACATAAACATGATAGTGCACTCACATGGGACAGTCCTGGGAGACATAAACATGATAGTGCACTCACATGGGACAATCCTGGGAAGCATAAATATGATAGTGCACTCACATGGGACAGTCATGGGGGACATAAACATGATAATGCACTCACATGGGACAGTCATGGGGGACATAAACATGATAGTGCACTCACATGGGACAGTCCTGGGGGACATAAACATGATAATGCACTCACATGGGACAGTCCTGGGGGACATAAACATGATAATGCACTCACATGGGACAGTCATGGGGGACATAAACATGATAGTGCACTCACATGGGACAGTCCTGGGGGACATAAACATGATATTGCACTCACATGGGACAGTCCTGGGGGACATAAACATGATAGTGCACTCACATGGGACAGTCATGGGGGACATAAACATGATAGTGCACTCACACGGGACATTCCTGGGAGACATAAACATGATAGTGCACTCACATGGGACAGTCCTGGGGGACATAAACATGATAGTGCACTCACATGGGACAGTCCTGGGAGACATAAACATGATAGTGCACTCACATGGGACAGTCATGGGGGACATAAACATGATATTGCACTCACATGGGACAGTCCTGGGGGACATAAACATGATAGTGCACTCACATGGGACAGTCATGGGGGACATAAACATGATAGTGCACTCACACGGGACATTCCTGGGAGACATAAACATGATAGTGCACTCACATGGGACAGTCCTGGGGGACATAAACATGATAGTGCACTCACATGGGACAGTCATGGGGGACATAAACATGATAGTGCACTCACACGGGACATTCCTGGGAGACATAAACATGATAGTGCACTCACATGGGACAGTCATGGGGGACATAAACATGATAGTGCACTCACATGGGACAGTCATGGGGGACATAAACATGATATTGCACTCACATGGGACAGTCCTGGGGGACATAAACATGATAATGCACTCACATGGGACAGTCATGGGGGACATAAACATGATAATGCACTCGCATGGGACAGTCCTAGGAAGCATAAACATGTGATAGTGCACTCACATGGGACAGTCCTGAGGGACATAAACATGATATTGCACTAACATATTTCAACGATGATTCCCACAATTTTGGAGCACTTTTGTAAATTAAGCTAGCTTTGTTTCAGAGTGAACATTCACAGAGTTGTAATACTTTCAGACATTTATAATCATATCAATGTTCACTTCCATAATCGCCCTGGATTAAATCCACAGTGAGTAGAATAACCACCTGAATGAATGATAGCAGTGGTCTGCGTATGGGCAGTGTAGAATTGTCTTGTGTGTTTGTGAAGAAAATGTGACAGTGTAGAATGTCTGTCTTGTGTGTTTGTGAAGACAATGTGGCAGTGTAGAATGTCTGTCTTGTGTGTTTGTGAAGACAATGTGGCAGTGTAGAATTGTCTTGTGTGTTTGTGAAGAAAATGTGGCAGTGTAGAATGTCTGTCTTGTGTGTTTGTGAAGACAATGTGGCAGTGTAGAATTGTCTTGTGTGTTTGTGAAGAAAATGTGGCAGTGTAGAATGTCTGTCTTGTGTGTTTGTGAAGACAATGTGGCAGTGTAGAATTGTCTTGTGTGTTTGTGAAGAAAATGTGGCAGTGTAGAATGTCTGTCTTGTGTGTCTGTGAACACAATGTGACAGTGTAGAATGTGTGTCTTGTGTGTTTGTGAAGAAAATGTGGCAGTGTAGAATTTCTGTCTTGTGTGCTTGTGAAGAAAATGTGGCTGTGTAGAATGTCTGTCTTGTGTGTCTGTGAAGAAAATGTAGCAGTGTAGAATGTCTGTCTTGTGTGTTTGTGAAGACAATGTGGCAGTGTAGAATGTCTGTCTTGTGTGTTTGTGAAGACAATGTGGCAGTGTAGAATTGTCTTGTGTGTTTGTGAAGAAAATGTGGCAGTGTAGAATGTCTGTCTTGTGTGTCTGTGAACACAATGTGACAGTGTAGAATGTGTGTCTTGTGTGTTTGTGAAGACAATGTGGCAGTGTAGAATGTCTGTCTTGTGTGTCTGTGAACACAATGTGGCAGTGTAGAATGTCTGTCTTGTGTGTTTGTGAAGACAATGTGGCAGTGTAGAATGTCTGTCTTGTGTGTTTGTGAAGAAAATGTGGCAATGTAGAATTGTCTTGTGTGTTTGTGAAGAAAATGTGGCAGTGTAGAATGTCTGTCTTGTGTGTTTGTGAAGAAAATGTGGCAGTGTAGAATGTCTGTCTTGTGTGTTTGTGAAGACAATGTGACAGTGTAGAATGTCTGTCTTGTGTGTTTGTGAAGACAATGTGGCAGTGTAGAATGTGTGTCTTGTGTGTTTGTGAAGAAAATGTGGCAGTGTAGAATGTCTGTCTTGTGTGTTTGTGAAGACAATGTGGCAGTGTAGAATGCCTGTCTTGTGTGTTTGTGAAGAAAATGTGGCAGTGTAGAATGTCTGTCTTGTGTGTTTGTGAAGACAATGTGGCAGTGTAGAATGTCTGTCTTGTGTGTTTGTGAAGACAATGTGACAGTGTAGAATTGTCTTGTGTGTTTGTGAAGAAAATGTGGCAGTGCAGAATGTCTGTCTTGTGTGTTTGTGAAGAAAATGTGACAGTGTAGAATTGTCTTGTGTGTTTGTGAAGAAAATGTGGCAGTGTAGAATGTCTGTCTTGTGTGTTTGTGAAGAAAATGTGGCAGTGTAGAATGTCTGTCTTGTGTGTCTGTGAAGAAAATGTGGCAGTGTAGAATGTCTGTCTTGTGTGTTTTTGAAGAAAATGTGGCAGTGTAGAATGTCTGTCTTGTGTGTTTGTGAAGAAAATGTGGCAGTGTAGAATTTCTGTCTTGTGTGTTTGTGAAGACAATGTGGCAGTGTAGAATGTCTGTCTTGTGTGTTTGTGAAGAAAATGTGGCAGTGTAGAATGTCTGTCTTGTGTGTTTGTGAAGAAAATGTGACAGTGTAGAATGTGTGTCTTGTGTGTTTGTGAAGAAAATGTGGCAGTTAGAATGTCTGTCTTGTGTGTTTGTGAAGAAAATGTGGCAGTGTAGAATGTCTGTCTTGTGTGTCTGTGAAGAAAATGTGGCAGTGTAGAATGTCTGTCTTGTGTGTTTTTGAAGAAAATGTGGCAGTGTAGAATGTCTGTCTTGTGTGTTTGTGAAGAAAATGTGGCAGTGTAGAATGTCTGTCTTGTGTGTTTGTGAAGAAAATGTGGCAGTGTAGAATTTCTGTCTTGTGTGCTTGTGAAGAAAATGTGGCTGTGTAGAATGTCTGTCTTGTGTGTCTGTGAAGACAATGTGGTAGTGTAGAATTGTCTTGTGTGTTTGTGAAGAAAATGTGGCAGTGTAGAATGTCTGTCTTGTGTGTTTGTGAAGAAAATGTGACAGTGTAGAATGTTTGTCTTGTGTGTTTGTGAAGAAAATGTGGCAGTGTAGAATTTCTGTCTTGTGTGCTTGTGAAGAAAATGTGGCTGTGTAGAATGTCTGTCTTGTGTGTTTGTGAAGAAAATGTGACAGTGTAGAATTTCTGTCTTGTGTGCTTGTGAAGAAAATGTGGCTGTGTAGAATGTCTGTCTTGTGTGTCTGTGAAGACAATGTGGTAGTGTAGAATTGTCTTGTATGTTTGTGAAGAAAATGTGGCAGTGTAGAATGTCTGTCTTGTGTGTGAAGAAAATGTGGCAGTGTAGAATGTCTGTCTTGTGTGTTTGTGAAGAAAATGTGGCAGTGTAGAATGTCTGTCTTGTGTGTTTGTGAAGAAAATGTGGCAGTGTAGAATTTCTGTCTTGTGTGTTTGTGAAGACAATGTGGCAGTGTAGAATGTCTGTCTTGTGTGTTTGTGAAGAAAATGTGGCAGTGTAGAATGTGTGTCTTGTGTGTTTGTGAAGAAAATGTGGCAGTGTAGAATTTCTGTCTTGTGTGCTTGTGGAGAAAATGTGGCTGTGTAGAATGTCTGTCTTGTGTGTTTGTGAAGACAATGTGGTAGTGTAGAATTGTCTTGTGTGTTTGTGAAGACAATGTGGCAGTGTAGAATTGTCTTGTGTGTTTGTGAAGACAATGTGGTAGTGTAGAATTGTCTTGTGTGTTTGTGAAGACAATGTGGTAGTGTAGAATTATCTTGTGTGTTTGTGAAGACAATGTGGTAGTGTAGAATTGTCTTGTGTGTTTGTGAAGACAATGTGGTAGTGTAGAATTGTCTTGTGTGTTTGTGAAGACAATGTGGTAGTGTAGAATTGTCTTGTGTGTTTGTGAAGACAATGTGGCAGTGTAGAATTGTCTTGTGTGTTTGTGAAGACAATGTGGTAGTGTAGAATTGTCTTGTGTGTTTGTGAAGACAATGTGGCAGTGTAGAATGTCTGTCTTGTGTGTTTGTGAAGAAAATGTGGCAGTGTAGAATGTCTGTCTTGTGTGTTTGTGAAGAAAATGTGGCAGTGTAGAATGTCTGTCTTGTGTGTTTGTGAAGAAAATGTGGCAGTGTAGAATGTCTGTCTTGTGTGTTTGTGAAGAAAATGTGGCAGTGTAGAATGTCTGTCTTGTGTGTTTTTGAAGAAAATGTGGCAGTGTAGAATGTCTGTCTTGTGTGTTTGTGAAGACAATGTGGCAGTGTAGAATGTCTGTCTTGTGTGTCTGTGAAGACAATGTGGCAGTGTAGAATTTCTGTCTTGTGTGTTTGTGAAGACAATGTTACAGGGTAGAATGTCTGTCTTGTGTGTTTGTGAAGACAATGTGGCAGTGTAGAATTTCTGTGTTGTGTGTTTGTGAAGACAATGTGGCAGTGTAGAATGTCTGTCTTGTGTGTTTGTGAAGAAAATGTGGCAGTGTAGAATGTCTGTCTTGTGTGTTTGTGAAGACAATGTGGCAGTGTAGAATTGTCTTGTGTGTTTGTGAAGACAATGTGGCAGTGTAGAATGCCTGTCTTGTGTGTTTGTGAAGAAAATGTGACAGTGTAGAATGTCTGTCTTGTGTGTTTGTGAAGAAAATGTGGTAGTGTAGAATGTCTGTCTTGTGTGTTTGTGAAGAAAATGTGGCTGTGTTGAATGTCTGTCTTGTCTGTCTTATTTATTATGTGCAGTTTATGTCTGATCGTTGTTGGCTCAGGTTGTGTGTTACTGATGTTTATTATGTGCAGTTTATGTCTGATCGTTGTTAGCTCAGGTTTTGTGATTATAGTGTGTAGTTTGACTGCTCCTTGTTGGCTCAGGTTTTGTGTTACTGGCATTTACTATGTGCAGTTTATGTCTGATCGTTGTTAGCTCAGGTTTTGTGATTATAGTGTGTAATTTGACTGCTCCTTGTTGGCTCAGGTTTTGTGTTACTGGCGTTTATTTAGTGATTTAGTTTATTTAGACAGCTCCAGATAATGACATTGTCATTGGCTTGTGGCCTACCCGGGTTGTCCCTCTCCTGGGGCAACAGACTCCGGAAACACTGAGGCCTCACTACGGGAGACTGCCAGAAACACTGAGGCCTCACTACAGGAGACTGCCAGAAACACTGAGGCCTCACTACAGGAGACTGCCAGAAACACTGAGGCCTCACTACAGGAGACTGCCAGAAACACTGAGGCCTCACTGCGGGAGACTGCCAGAAACACTGAGGCCTCACTGCGGGAGACTGCCAGAAACACTGAGGCCTCACTTCGGGAGACTGCCAGAAGGTACACCACTAACCCTCCCTTCTCTGCGTGACCTGCTATCTGCAGTCAAAGACGAGCATGCGGGTCATGTTATAACTAACCCTCTCATCTTGTGTGACCACCTGCTATATGTGGTCAAGGATGTGCATGGGGATCATGTTATAACTACATTAAAGTAAAGCAAAGGTCCCTACGCCAGGACGCCGAGTAAGCGATAGACAGCGTGTAACACTGAAGACGCCACCATTGAGCGCCGAGTAGGCGATAGACAGCATTGTATTGCCAGTGTGCTGACAGCGTGTGACACTGAAGACGCCAGGATTGAGCGCCGAGTAGGCGATAGACAGCATTGGCAGTAAACCCTGAGGACAAATCCGGAGATGGAGTCCCTAAGGCAGTTCCATGTTGTAAACAAACATAGTTCTGGCAACTCCTGCGACGGCATCGATGCCAAGTTGCATTGGCTACTGCCTTTCCCTTGGTCAACATCGGCGACGTGGAGAGGGGGAACTTGCAACTGGGCAACAGCTGGTTCTCCGCATTTCCATGGAGCAAGGCGCCAGGGGCTACTTCCGACGGTGGGAGAGATCATCGTATCTCACTAGACAGCTACCGCCTGTCTAAGCTGGGCAGCCCCCAGTCAATAAGGTGTTGTCTCGCCACGGTTCATCTGCTCCTGAGGGTGTGTGGAGCTTAGGGGGAAATCCTGACACATGGACCGCAATCTATACACCTGGCAACAAGAAAAAAAGAAAACAACCGTCCCTAAGGCTTGGAACATGAAACGTAAGAACCATGACCCCTGCCATCTCAGATGATCTAAACGAGATTGTGGATGCCCGAAAAACTGCATTGATAAACAACGAACTACTAAGACTGGGGATAGACATTGTCGCCCTGCAAGAGACCCGACTCCAAGAATCTGGAAGCATCAAGGAGAGGGACTTCACTTTCTACTGGCATGGCAAGCCGTGCGGAGAGACCAGGGAGCATGGAGTTGGCTTCGCTATCAGAAACAAGGTGCCTAATTCCATCATACCACCAAGTGATGGCACTGAAAGAATACTGAAGTTCCAACTCCAGACAGAGGCAGGCCCAGTTAGTATCATAAGCGTTTACGCCCCAACACTAACTGCAGCATCAGAATCTAAAGACAAGTTCTATGACGACCTTAGCAAAGAAGTCAGTGAAACACCAGAGAAACATCTTTTTATCCTGGGGGATTTCAATGCCAGGGTTGGCTCCGACCACAAATCTTGGCCTTCATGTCTAGGACAGTTTGGCGTTGGGAAGATCAATGACAATGGACGTCTCTTGGAATTCTGCAGCCATCATAATCTGTGCGTGACCAACACCTTCTTTGACACGAAACCTCAACACAAGGTGTCACGGAGGCACCCAAGATCAAATAGCTGGCACCAACTCGGCTTGGTGCTCACTAAACGCAGCAATCTCCGCAATGTACGGCTGACTTGCAGCTATCATAGTGCTGACTGCGACACCGACCATTCACTCGTCTCCAGCAAGGTGAAGATAAAGCCCAAGAGAATCTACAGAAGGAAGACCACGCATCGACACCAGCGGCACCCAGAACCAAGAGAAGGTCAACGAATTCACCCGGGCTCTGGCGGGGGCTCTGCCTGGCCCCACAAACGAAACTGCCACTGAGAGATGGAGTGATTTTCGCTACACCATCTACAATACAGCACTATCTACATTTGGCAAGAGCAAACTAAGTCAACCGACTGGTTTGAAGCACACTCTGAAGAGATTCTCCCAATCCTGGAGATAAAGAGACATGCATTCTCAGTGTATAAAACATCACCTTCAGAGAAAACATTGCAGGCATTGCGAACGGCCAGAAATAGAGTACAACAGATAGGCAAGAAGATGTGCGAACAGGTACTGGCTACAGCTGTCTGCTCAAATTCAAACTTGTGCAGACACTGGAAATATAAGAGGAATGTACGAGGGCATCAAGCAAGCTGTCGGTCCAATAAACATAAGATGGCCCCTTTACTATCAACAGAGGGGGTAATCATAAAAGATCGAGCGAAACAAATGGATCGCTGGGTAGAACACTACTCAGAGCTATACTCAGTGGAGAACGCTGTCGAAGAAGAAGCTCGGAAGCCATTGAACAATAGTCCACCATGCATGCCTTGGATAACGAATCGTGCCTCACAGAAATCAGCGAAGCACTAGACACACTCAAAACCGGCAAGGCACCAGGAAAAGATAGTATTCCACCTGAAATTTTAAAATGTAGCAAAGAAACTATCATCCCAGAACTGTATGCAATATTTCAGCTCTGCTGGAAAGAAAAATCAGTACCACAAGATATGAAAGACGCAAACTTCGTTACCCTTTATAAAAACAGAAGCGACTGCAACAACTATCGCGGCATTTCCCTACTCAGCAATGCAGGCAAGATTTTTGCTCGAGTAATCCTTAAAAGATTACACATTCTTGCTGAAAGAATCTACCCCGAATCACAGTGCGGATTTAGAGCCAACAGGTCCACCATGGATATGATGTTCTCACTCCGGCAGCTCCAAGAGAAGTGCAGAGAACAGAGGAAGACGTTATATATTGAATTCATCGACCTCACAAAGGCCTTTGACCTCGTGAGCAGAAACGACCTTTTTAAGGTCCTTGAAAAAATAGGATGTCCACCCACCCTTCTTAGTCTCGTGAAATTGTTTCATGAAAACATGCAGGGGACCATTTTATTTGATGGCTCAACATCCCAGTCATTCAGCATCAGCAGCGGAGTAAAGCAGGGCTGCTTGTCCCAACACTTTTTGGTATCTTTTTCGCCGTTCTCTTAAGGCAGGCATTTGGGACTGCCACTGAAGGCATATACCTCCATATAAGATCTGATGGCAAACTTTTTAACCCATCAAGACTCAAGGCAAAGACCAAAATAAAATCAAGATGCATAAGAGCACTACTTTTTTGCAGGTGATGCAGCACTGACTACTCATGCAGCAGAAGATCTGCCACGGATCTTAGATCGTTTTACAGCTGCCTGCAAAGACTTTGGGCTCACCAACAGCCTAAATAAAACACAGGTGTGATGGAACAAGATGCTGGTGCGCCTCCGTTAATCAAAATTTCTAATTATGAATTGAAGGTCGTTTACGAGTTTGTGTATTTGGGGTCGACAATATCAGATAATCTTTCATTAGAGACAGAAATCTTCTTCTTCTTCTTCTTCTTCTTCTTCTTCTTCTTCTTCTTCTTCTTCTTCTTCTTCTTCTTCTTCTTCTTCTGCGTTCATCCGGAGTTTTTTTCGTACGTGATTGCGTTGTGTCTGTTTACAGCAGAGCTGCGTTCTTGCGCCGCTAGGCCGACACATCCGACTTCTGCGGGCATTTGATGACCGGGTTAACCTTCCCGGGAGACAGAAATCTACAGACGCATTGGAAAGGCAGCCATAATATTTTCCAGGCTAGCTAAAAGAGTTTGGGAGAACAATAGACAAACAGAGCGCACAAAAGCTCAAGTATATAAAGCTTGTGTTGTTAGCACACTTTTCTATGGGTCTGAATCCTGGCCCTGTACTCACGACAGGAAAGAAAGTTGAATTCCTTCCATATGAGATGTCTGAGACGTATCCTGGAAAGACCACATAACAAACAAACATGTGCTTGAAAGAGCAGATATTACCACAGTGCACTCCCTCCTCAAGCAGAGACGCCTCCGGTGGCTGGCCCATGTATCTCGAATGGAGGATGAACGTATTCCCAAAGATCTCCTTTACGGAGAACTAGCCACAGGAAAGAGGCCAACCGGAAGACCCCAAATGCGATATAGGGATGTGTGTAAACAAGATATGAAAACCATTGGAATAGATCCAGACACGTGGAAGAGAGTTGCAACAGACAGATGCTCCTGGAGAAGAGATGTACAGAACGGACTGGTGCTCTTTGAGCGCAATCTGATCAAACAAACTGAGGATAGGCGGCACAGGCTCAAAACGCAGTCACTTACTGCGGGACTCTGCCTCGTCTTACAGATGCGGAAACTGTGACAGAGATTGTCACTCTCGCATTGAACTATACAGTCACCAGCGACGCTGTCAGGTACCTCCCCAGCGGCACAACTCTATAGTCCTTCAGGACTGAGAGAGGCCTACTATTGCCAGTGCGCTGACAGCGTGTGATACTGAAGACGCCAGCATTTAGCGCTGAGTAGGCGATAGACAGCATTGTATTGCCAGTGCGCTGACAGCGTGTGAACGGTCCGTGACTACTTGACCCACACGTGTGGACCGACAGGCACACAGTGAATGCTGCGGTCATGATCGCGTCCAGCCATGACCGTGACCTCTCAGGCGATGTCTGATTACCCAGTTCAGGGCTGGGCCGAGCTGGCAGCCAACAAATGCCGCCTGGATGTGGCTGTGAACGTGAATGACAGGACGCAGCGCCCAGTAACAAGCTGGATCTCATCTCATCTGGTTTCTCTCGTACCTTGCCATGTAGAGGTGAAGTATACACAGCGGGAGAGTTCCCGCATATGAGCTTCGTGTATCGAGACGTAGGTCAGCTTGACCGAATGGATAAGAACGCGTGTTCTTAAACATCCGTTGTGCTGAGACCGAAGTAAGTGGTTCAACCCTTACACCGGACAGCTGGACAAAAATGTTGACATATCGTCCTTGACTTGGTGACGTTAATTACAAGTACCTTTGAAGTTGCGTGGGTACAACTAATCCACACGCAAAATTGAGTCCAGCACTTCTAGAAGTAGTGTGTGGACTACGCTGGAATGTAAAGCGAGCGAGCTCAAACATAAATGTATCCAGACAAACTGTAAAAGCACCATACAAACTCTCTCAAACATAAATGTATCCAGACAAACTGTAAAAGCACCATACAAACTCTCTCAAACATAAATGTATCCAGACAAACTGTACAAGCACCATACAAACTCTCTCAAACATAAATGTATCCAGACAAACTGTAAAAGCACCATACAAACTCTCTCAAACATAAATGTATCCAGACAAACTGTACAAGCACCATACAAACTCAAACATAAATGTATCCAGACAAACTGTAAAAGCACCATACAAACTCTCTCAAACATAAATGTATCCAGACAAACTGTAAAAGCACCATACAAACTCTCTCAAACATAAATGTATCCAGACAAACTGTAAAAGCACCATACAAACTCTCTCAAACATAAATGTATCCAGACAAACTGTAAAAGCACCATACAAACTCTCTCAAACATAAATGTATCCAGACAAACTGTACAAGCACCATACAAACTCTCTCAAACATAAATGTATCCAGACAAACTGTACAAGCACCATACAAACTCTCTCAAACATAAATGTATCCAGACAAACTGTACAAGCACCATACAAACTCTCTCAAACATAAATGTATCCAGACAAACTGTAAATGCACCATACAAACTCTCTCAAACATAAATGTATCCAGACAAACTGTACAAGCACCATACAAACTCTCTCAAACATAAATGTATCCAGACAAACTGTAAAAGCACCATACAAACTCTCTCAAACATAAATGTATCCAGACAAACTGTAAAAGCACCATACAAACTCTCTCAAACATAAATGTATCCAAACAAACTGTACAAGCACCATACAAACTCTCTCAAACATAAATGTATCCAGACAAACTGTACAAGCACCATACAAACTCTCTCAAACATAAATGTATCCAGACAAACTGTACAAGCACCATACAAACTCTCTCAAACATAAATGTATCCAGACAAACTGTACAAGCACCATACAAACTCTCTCAAACATAAATGTATCCAGACAAACTGTACAAGCACCATACAAACTCTCTCAAACATAAATGTATCCAGACAAACTGTACAAGCACCATACAAACTCTCTCAAACATAAATGTATCCAGACAAACTGTACAAGCACCATACAAACTCTCTCAAACATAAATTTATCCAGACAAACTGTACAAGCACCATACAAACTCTCTCAAACATAAATGTATCCAGACAAACTGTAAAAGCACCATGCAAACTCTCTCAAACATAAATGTATCCAGACAAACTGTAAAAGCACCATACAAACTCTCTCAAACATAAATGTATCCAGACAAACTGTAAAAGCACCATACAAACTCTCTCAAACACAAATGTATCCAGACAAACTGTACAAGCACCATACAAACTCTCTCAAACATAAATGTATCCAGACAAACTGTACAAGCACCATACAAACTCAAACATAAATGTATCCAGACAAACTGTAAAAGCACCATACAAACTCTGACACACTTGACAATACACTAGTCATTAAACCGAACGAAAAGAAACAAATGAGTCAAGTATAGTTATTCACAAACAAACACACATAGTATTGTTTGGCGCTCATAGAAGGAGAAGAAGGAAGCAGACATTAGAGGACGCACTAGACAACATACAATTTGAAAGTTATAGTTACCGACCGGGATTCGAACCTGTCATCTCCAAATGACGACATCACCTCGCTGCAGGAACAAGTGTACTTCGACGCATGATCAACTAGACACTCCAAAAAAGTGTCTTCATTAGCCAGGTCTAAAAGTGTCTTCATTAGCCAGGTCTATCATACACATGAACCTACAACTATGGAATAAGGACAAAATTCGTATCGAACCATTGAGATAGCTCTTTAGGTCTCATACTTTTATATTAAACCAGCAAAGGTCAAATAGCAAACACATCGGACCGTAAACGCTGTGTCCAGTATATTCACAAACATTTAAAGAAGAGAAATGATTGGTCGGTTCTAATGCTGTACACGTATTACACTCTACCTCCTTCTGTGCGCGCCAAACAATACTGTGTGTGTGTGTGTGTGTGTTTGTGTTTGTGTACTGATCTCAGTGGCCTCCAAGTGTAGTTGATGACCGTGACACGCTGTCATCAAGTGAATTGTGTCACTATGGTAGAACATGAACATGTACTCACCACTGGTAAATATTGTAATTGTTTTGATTGTTTGACAGCTAGTTAGAGGGAAATAACTTCGGTTGTGCTTAATTTTGTATAAGTTAGATACCTTTAGTTAACTTATCATGTTCCTCTTGTACCTTGCAGTGTCGCGGTGAAGTATAAACATCATGAGAGTGCCCGCTTATGGGCTTCATTTATCCCTATTCCCATAGACTCTGTTATTCTCTGCGTCCATCGTTTACGTGGTCGACCTCTTCCTCTGCTTCCCTCTGGTCTGTACATCATTGCTTGTTGTGGTATATTGTTAGTTGGTAACCTACTTGTATGGCCAAACCATTTGACTTGTTGCCTTCTAATGAAATCTAGTTCAGCTATAACCCCCACTTTAGTCCTGATTTCTTCATTTCTGATCTTATCTCTTCTTGATACATTGAGTATTCTTCTCAGGAATCTCATTTCTGTAGTGATTTTTCTTTTCTCTTTTTCTGTCATTGTCCAGGTTTGGCATTGGTAGCACAGAGTTGGTAGGAAGATTGTGTTGTAAAGTTCTTTCTTGGTAGTTATTGATACATTTTTGTTCTTTAGTATTGGTGCCATTTGTCCAATGAGTTGGTTTGCCTTATTGCATCCATTTTCGATCTCGTCTTCTGATCTGCCATTTGATGATATTATACTTCCTAGGTACTTGAAACTCTTTACTTGTTTCAAGGGATGTTCGTTTAGGTGAATCCTTGTTGCTTTTTCTTCTTTAGTTATAGTCAGTACCTCTGTTTTACTTGTGCTAATTTTCATGTTGTGTTCCCTACACATTTAATTTAGATTACTCATGTGGTCTTGTAACTCACCTTCTGATCTTGCTATTAGTGCTTGGTCGTCCGCAAACAGGAGTTCTTTAATGGTTAGATTTTCAGATGGTTCTTCTTCTGTATTCTCTTCATGCGGTGTTCTTGCGGTCTCCGTTTGGCTGGTTTCTTTACATTTTTTCTCTATATATGTTATGAACAAGAGAGGGGACAGGACACAATCTTGTCGTACTCCAGATCTTATGGTGAAGGGTTCTGAGTGTCCTCCAGTTGCTCTCACTATGCTTTCACTGTTGTTGTATAAGCTTCTACACAGGTTTGTTAGATGTGTACTCACTCCATATTGTTTAAGGATTTGCCACAGCTTGTTTCTATCTACTCTATCGAATGCCTTTTCTTGGTCGACCAAGGCTAAGTAGAGTGTTTCATTGAATTCGATTGATTTTTTTCTATAAGTTGTCTAAGAGCAAAAATGATATCTGTGCATCCTTTGTTTTTCCTAAATCCAAGTTGTGTTTCGCTTAGCTGGAGTTCTAAAGTAGTTCGTAATCTTTTCTCAAGAATTTTGCGAAATATTTTCCCAGTATGACTAAAGAGTGAAATGCCTCTGTATTGTGTGCAGTCTCTTTTGCTGCCTTTGTTTTTTTCCCCTCAAATTTGGATAATTATCGCATTTACCCAGTCTCGTGGTATCTATTGTACTGTCCAAACATGGTTGAATAATCTTTGTAGCCATGTTGTTCCTACTTATCTTGCTGCTTTAATTAGTTCGTTTGGTATTTCATCTTGTCCTGGTGATTTTTTCAATGGGGCTAATCTGACGGCTTCTGTAATTTCTTCTTTCAGTATGTCTGGTTCTAGTTCTTCGGTGGCATCTGTGTCGGTTTCTTGAATTTCTTTGACTTCTGATGGGATGTTGAGAAGTTCGAAGTACTGTTTCCATCTTATTAGGATTTGTGTTTGTTCACTTATTGGTTCTCCATTTTCGCTGTTAATTATTTCAGTTGGGTCAACGGATTCTCCTCTGGTTCTCATTCCACTTTTCTTTTTGTAGAAGTTTCTAGTTGTCTCATTGAAGTTTTTATTTAGAGTTTCTCCATACTCCTCCCAGTCTTTTTGTTTTTATCTCTTTACTATTCTATTCACATGTCTTCTCGCTATTCTATATTCTATGTAATCACATTCCTGTTTGCTCTTCAGCCACTTTTTATATTTTTCATTTTTTGTCGTTTACAGCTTTCTTTACTTCTTCGTGCCACTAGCTTGTTATTTTCTTTATCCGTGTTTTGCGTTTTTTCGTGGTTCCACGTGTTATTTGTGCAGTATTTAAAATTTCTGGTTTGAACATCTCCCATTCTTCTTCCACTGTCTTTCTTTCTATTGGTAATTTTACAAAGATTTCAGTTAGCTCTTTCTCTTAATTTTCCCTCACTACATCATCTTTGAGGTTTTTTTTAAAGTTTACTGATTCGCATGGCATGTATTTTCCTGGTCTTTGCTTTCTTCTAATGATGGTTCTTATTGTGGCAACGACTGTTTTGTGGTCTGTGTTTATAATTAAGTTGGGCATTGCCCTTGCATCTAATATATTTCTCTTTCTGTTATTTCTTGTTAATATAAAATCAATTTGGCTTTTAGTATCTAGATCGTTCCATTTATACCATTATATGTGTTTGTTATATAAAGGTCGTGTTGGCTGTACAACTCTATCAGTCTACTTCCGTTATCATTTCTTTCATTATGTTGGTCTGAAATGCGCCAAGATGTTTTCTATGCCCACTCTGTTATGTCCTAGTCTTACATTGAAGTCTCCCATAATTATGATGTCGTCCTGCTTATCCTGCTTATGGATATTGTGAGTTAATGATTCCCTGATAAACTAGTAAGATTAATTACAAGGTATGAGGAGGGTTACAATCGAGCTTTCTGTCTTGAACGAGGACAAAGTGCTGGTCATTGACCGAAAGGTATAGAATTCAGGGACAGGTGTTCGCAGAGGTCATTGACTGCCGATGTTAACAGATGAAGCAACGGAGGCGCGGAGACATCAGGACGGGGACACACCGGGAGACGGTGATCAAAGGGTTAGGGCTCTTTGATATACGAGCGTAAGGGAAAACGGGGAATAGGGGAGAAAACGACCGGGAGATGCCAGGAACGAATACGTGACTTCACAGACTTTTGATATAGAGAATTACGGCTAAATTGATTGTGGATCAAAAACAGCGGAGGATTTGACACTGAGTATAAATGAGTGGAAAACTTGTTTTGAAGTTAGTGTGTGTTCCAAAACTGGACAGAGATATCTATGCATCCTGTGTGTGGAAAGAAATTATAGTCCCGTATTGTTTAAGGCAATGGGATATTGGTGCATATGTGCTTATATAATAATTTCAATTCATGGATGATCATAGAAGTGATAAGCTACGTGGAGGGTCCCAAATAGCCCTATCACAATATTTCAAAAGTATTCTCTTTATAGCCCTGGCTGGGATAGGTCTTTACCTGCCAACCCTCCTCCGTTTTCCCCGGACTCACTAAGTGTGATGAAATTACAGCCTCAAACTGCAGACCGGTGTCATAGAGACACTCAACTGGTTGTCCGTTCACAAGTACCGTTTCTACTACTGGTGGTTTTTCTGAATCATTGTTCCCAAGATCCCTCCCTTCTACTTCCTTGTGAGACCCTTCCCCGGTTTCTACAAGACAAGCAGCATAGTGAGAGTCTTTCTGTTTACGCCGGCAATCAACCGTATTGTGTGTGGGAGATTTGCAATAGGCGCACCACTTTTCACTCCACTTTCTTTTAGGAGATCCGGGTGGACTCTTACCAGAGGGTTTCTTAATAGGAACTTTCTCGAAAGGATCCTCCTTCTTGGTGTGAGCTGTTTTAGGGTTCTTCTTCTTTCCAGACCAGGTGTCTGGTGGTCGGGGATTGGGTTGTGACAATTCCCCATTATCCCCATGAGCTAGCACATACCTTTCCGCCAATGTGTTGACTATGTCTAACCTTTCTGCCCCATTTTCAAGCAAGAAGGTTTGCAATGGCCTAGGCATCATCCTCTTCATTTGGTCCACGACCACTAATTCTTCCAAACTTTCATAGTCGTTAGCAAATCCAGCTAATGACATCCACTTCAAAAGGTAAGACTTCAGTCTGACACTGTAGGCTGCGAACATCTCTCCTGGCTCTCTCTTGGACTTTCTGAACTGCTGACGGTATGTATGGGCTGTCATCTGGAACCTTTTCAATAATGCTTTTTCCAGAGCCTCATAGTCATTCTCCATACCAGGTGGCAACCTTGAATAGACCTCGTACGCGGTCCCCCTCAGGCCCTGCGAGATTTTCAAGTTCCATTTCCCACGTTCCAGCCCCATAGCCAAAGCCATCGACTGGAATTTTTGAAGATACTGGTCGATCTTCTCTTTGTGTTCATCGAACGGGAGTAATGGGAACTTCATTGCCTGGTATGGACCGCCACTAGAAGTTGTTGAGTCAGGGAGAACTGCGCCTCCAACTGCACCCTCGCTTTCCTTGGCCGTTTTAGCTTTCAGCTCCAACTCCCTCATACGAAACTCATGGTCTCTGACTGCCTGCTCGGCCTCCATCTTCCTAGCCTCAGCCTCAATTTTCTTGGCTTCGCGCACAGCCTGTCTGAAGTCTCTTTCCACTTCCTGCACATATTTCTGTAACTCCGCTCCATCATAGCCCATCTCACGCCCTGTAGCCTGTACGTCAGCGACATTAAACCCAGTTGATGCCATCTTAAACTCAGAGGGAAAGTGCCCAAGAAATTGTATAGAAAATGATTATCTCACATAACCAAAATATATATATATATATATTACACGACCACAACACGTCGTATGTCGGTCAGTCTGTGTCAGGAAGAGTATAGACAATAGCCAGGCACGGTAGGCAGAACCTATTGATAGTAGACAAGAATATCTGTCCCCTATCACTAAATCAGCCAGAACTCCACCAGGATTTCAAATATCCCGCGACGTGCCCCCAGAAATTGTAACAAGCTACGTGGAGGGTCCCAAATAGCCCTATCACAATATTTCAAAAGTATTCTCTTTATAGCCCTGGCTGGGATAGGTCTTTACCTGCCAACCCTCCTCCGTTTTCCCCGGACTCACTGTCACTCTTTCTTTTGACCTAAGGACCTATTTCCTGTCGTGTTCCTCTGGCTGATCCATATATATAACACAGTGCTCGTTGGAATAAGCTAAAACTTGATTTATTAAATCAATACAGGACAGCACAGAAAAACACCAAGGCAGGTAACACAGAAAGTTCTAAACAGACACAACACAGATAAGTTCAGGCACATAGCCTCAAGTAGCCATAGTCACAGACCCAGCTTCATATACTGTCCGATCTGTCCACATACATCTCACCCCGTGTGCCGGAATCTCCTTCCTTCCCGGTACTTGGGTGTAAGTTCAACAGGCTTCTGTAGAATCAAATCCACTGGTTGTTGAGGAATTGTTCATGGACTTAACATAGATAGGCGTCTTTCAATGTCCGGTACACAATGGGTATGCCTGATAATCATGCGTAGACTCAACTTAGAATTTGACTGCTCTCGGGCCTATGTCAATGAAAGGACCCGAGATGCACCATTACTGCAAATTGTCATTGTTTCATAGTATGCAGGATAATCATGCGTAGACTCAACCCAGAATTTAACTGTTCTCGGGCCTATGTCATTTCCTCAAGATATGCCCTTGCCTCTCTCTCAGAGTTAGGCACACCATGTGTGATATGGCTAATACATTGACCTGGCTTCATCAGACGTATTTGGCTCTAGCACAGAAGCTGTGTGGATACTGTCCGATTTGGTCACGTCCAACAAAAGAGGACCCTGGAGATGACAAACAATATTGAGCGACTGGGCGGACTCATGCATCACACAATCCTGAAGACCAATAGGGTCTCAGTTAATATATTTGACATATAGAATCTTGACCCAATGCAGTATATACCATACCCGAATGAATGGGCCTGACCTGTCAGGTAGCCCCTGGATTGGCTACGTCCGGGCTTGAGTCGACCTCCAGCTGGTTGATGTCAGGTTGTCCACCCTAGGAACGTTTTGTCTACAAGACACACATTCCACACTCATACCAAGCCTTTATTATTATTGGGCACATTCATTTCCATGCTTTCCTCTCACTTGCAAACCATGCCTTTCTCGCAACCAAGATCTTGTGGTGTGGTGCGCCTAGTAATCTGTGTGTTTCTCCCCATTAAGTGGGGTTATATGGCACACCGTGTAGTTCCCCATTCAAAGAAGATACTACCCCTCCCGGCCGCCGCTCTCGACTGAGCTGTCGCCCCAATGTACCGGCATTGCCCTGCACAAGCCATAGTGTAGATAAGTTCAGGTTCTCTCAGTGAGATAGAGGAGTCCATTATCCTCCCGACATCATCCTATCGAGTGACAGACGAAAGAGATAGTCCTGTGGCTAGCATCCCCTGGCTCAAGAAGATAGATTATAGATTGGTGGACCCCATCCCCGTAGCTATCTAATGTGCCTATATTTAAAAGAGAGATGCTACTAAGTAACGGTAAGCCGTAGGAATCAAGATATCACTCGTCTATCAGCTGCCAAGAACAAGCGATATCATTTGGTAACTACTTATTCTTCAGATGTGTTCCCTTGCCATGCCAAGATCAAGACGCGTAGCCAGATCGGCTAACGGTCACCCCCTCCCAACATGGCAAGACTGCTGTTTTGCCATATCCTCTCAGTCGTTAAGACAATAGATATTTATAGGCCAAGCTTTGCCTGGACCAACGAAAACCCAAGTTTACCTTTCCACAACTTCAGTAGTATGTTGCATCTCTGTCGTAATCTTTAAATCACTTGACAGGCTGCAACTATCAAACGGTAGGTGTTGGCACGGCTATCAATTGACCAGCAGCTGCACCAGTGCACATTTGACGCAAGGCGCTCCATCGGGTCTACCCGAAAGGAAAGACAAATATATACTCGCTCCATGTAAAGATTGTGGTATGAAGATAACCCAAAGAACCATCTTTCATGGAGATTTGAGCAAACAAGAGAACTGAGAGTTTCCGACAGCCGTTTCCCCCTGTTTACCAAAAATAAAAGAATGCATAAGGACATGGGCCACTGGCGTTTCGCTACACCTTAGCGTAATAGTATAGCATGGAGAAATAGGCGTTTGTTCTTGACTTGTAGCATTTCCTTCGTTTATCTAATCGTTTAAAGTTTAGTGCACTCATCAGTCTTATGTCAGAGTGTCTTTTGGAGGCTTCTCAATATGGCTAGAGAAGGACACTCACATAAGAAGTAGTTTGAAGCAGATTCATATCACCTGATTGTATATATGTCCCCAGGTTTCATATATACTCCTGACATGTTCAGAAAAGAGTAAAGACCCTAACGTCACAGGTGCAGTGAAAGTATGTCACTAGAGCAAATTCAACCTAGCCATTCACTAATCGTGGGCTGACATAAAGAATGGCAAGTAACAGGTTTTTGTGAGCCCCAGTGAAAGAACTTTAAGTTATACAAGCAGAGCGAAATAGACTAAAATATATTTTAATTGGGTACTCGCCTAAAAGAAACATTGAAGAATACCAGAACGGTTTTTAATGTATTAAAAAAACTGATAGACAGTGCTAGACAGTGGTGATGTGTTTTCCATGATGGATTTATTAACTAAATAATAATCAAAGAACACTCGGTCTAGACATAAGACTTACCGAGATCACATTAATTTACGGTGATCCAGTGGTGAACAGTGTTTTTTTTTCTTCAAATAACGGATTTACCTCCAGACTCAAGCAGAACGGTGCATCCAGGGTGAGAGCTGTCTATTTCTATGTTTGATGTCCTGTGGTTTGGCCGTATGACGAGGCGAGAAAGTATACGGCACATACGAATTCCAGCGTCCTATCTTGCCCTCACACTAGCAGACACTATCAACTACATATACACATTCAATACTGTGAGGTGTTTTTTTTATGACTTACGTCAGGTCTAGGGGTCCTCGGATTCTTTTGGAGTCTAAGGATATGTATGGGATGGGTATTTGACTCTTCTTGGATTCGAGATCTAATCAATGATGTATGATTTATGGTATTCCTTCCTGCTCTGAAAGCCAGGTCTGTTGCCATTCGCCTACAAGGGAATAATTTCCTCTCTCTCTCTCTCTTTCTTATGGGTCTAGGCGAATGTGCATTCGACCTCCCCACATTAACTCTCAGTGTACTAAACCAGTGACATACTTTCTCACAATTACATTACTGCGAAACACCTTCACAAGCTAGCAGAACACACTCAGAGTTCTAACTATCGCTTTTATTATCTCTGTAACCTAATCAACAAAACATAATAACAACATAATAACATAATGATCAATCATCAACTTTACACTGTGTACGCCTTTTTCGCAACCCACTTCCCACCACACAAATCATTATCAATATATATGGCTGAGGTTGACATCATTTCCTCACATGAGACATGTGACTCCTTTAAATACCTGAGTAGTCACTGTTTATTTCACAGGTTGTTGATTTGATCTGGTTCTTAACTAATCATCTGTTGCTTGAACAACATTCGGTGACGTAACCATGAAGTACGGTCACCCATCTAATTTTGCGAAACTTCTGTACCTATGCACATTGACACACCTACACAATCTATTAGTTCTACACAGTCTATGACATCCTCTGTCCATCCATGAAGACGGGACAGTTCGATCTCCTCCTTGGAGGATCGTACCATTAAAACGGTCACTGTGTGAGAAGTAAGTTTTCTGACTGAATCTTCTGGGTAAAATGTAGATGCTGTAATATTGCGTGTGAACTATAGCAGACAGATGTACGGAATGTCTACTATTATTTGCTGTTCTGTGATAACGATGATACACAATGATAACAATTAGATGTCGGCATTTCCCGTTGGGGCCTCTTCTCTGGTAGAGGTTGTCAGAGTAACGTGTATCTGCCTCCTGAACTGGCGATTTTCTCAATTGCTGGTTCCCTCTCATGAAGTAATTATTAATCATGGAGTCAAGATAATTCAAAAGGGCATTCTGTAAAGTCGGATGGTCAGTAATTCGAGCGCCACATTAAATCACTTGTAAAGGCTTCGCTCTTCGGTTTCGTCAAAGGCGGGCTCCAAACAGTGTCAGTGTCAGAGTCCGACAGGGGACAGCGATGCAGGGACATCGTTACGACCGCCAGGCGACTTAGCTCCCAGTAAGGGATGCAACAACTTCGTTGCGCCGCCAGGCAGATAGGAGTTATCGGCCTGCGAGATCGCTGGCTGACCAGCGGTCAGGCCGCCAACGCAAGACGCACGCCTGCCACGTGACACCACGTCAGGCAGGAGGCAAGTTGCGAACCAGGTCCAGACAGCTCTGGGACACGGAACATGACGGACGTGTGAGAAAGGCGTTGTATGGTTTCTGTATTGAAAGGCGAGTGTCTGGACATCTTGCGAGTCAGACTTGTGACTGTATTGTGGATGTAAGTTGTAAAGTATCCATTATATGTATTTGTGATCATCGTTCTGTATTTGATATGTTAATAAATCCACCGAACGATGTGTCGTTGAGTCTTACGTCAAATCACGTTGTATTTGTACTGTCTCACACTTGTTAGGAAAGCGAGCCAAGTTTAAGACCCTGACATGTGTGAACGTGGAGGGCTCGTCCAGCTTTAATTTAGTTATATTTGAACGTGAATAGCTTGTCCTTGTTGAACGTTTAATTTAATTAAATTTAAACTTAAATGTGATCATGGAAGGCTCATTTTGATTGTTACTACATTATTTAAACATGTGTAAGACCATTTGTAAACGTACAATGCATACATTCTGTTTGATCCTGTAAGCGTGTAAAACATTTGTGATTTGTGAAACTTGTCACCGTTTTGACCTTGTCGACATTGTGATCTTGTCGCCATTTTGACCTTGTCGCCATCTTGTAAACTTGATGTCTATGTCCTTACTGAATGTCATCTTGATGTAAGTGATGTGTCATCAATGTTGTAGAGTGTTAAGATACTTGTAGATTGTCTTTGTGAATTGAGTTTGTGGAACGCGAAAAGTGTTTGGAAAGAAAGTAACGTGTATTGTAAAAAAATTGTTGACGGACAAACTTACGACATACAATTATACTCAACGCCATACAAACCTAATCAACACTTAGTGACAAGCAGGCACACACCAACAAATAGACGCTAATTTATCTTCTTCCAAAATAAAAGCAGGTTTTTCCGTACCATCCGAAACCTTGCCGCAGAGGTCATTTCCGATTCGAAGTAGCGACCCTACAGTGCCTAGCCCGATTTTCAACCGTTCTTCACCGCATCCAGGGCACTTGAGTATACTTTTTCCTTTTCGTATACTTTAAAAATGCATTTTTAGGCACATATCGTCCATATAAACAGATTGTAAATTGTTGATTACTAACCACTTATTACATATTGTGTGTGGCTGGTATTTCATTGACATTTTTCCATCATGTCTTCATTATTTGATTTCATTGATATGGGGATAAAATTACAGTTACATGGTGATGAATTAACACAATGGAGTGAGAAGAAATACTCTGAATACTGTGAACGCGAAGAAAGAGCAGCTGAAAGAGCTCTTAAGCAGGCAGAAGCAGAAAGAACTGCCAAACAAGTAGAGGCAGACACAGCCTTAAAGCAAGCAGAATTGTCTGAAAAGACAAAGCAAGCCGAATTAGAACTGACTGCAAAGACAAAGCAAGCTGAGATAGATAGTGAGTTGAAAAAGGCAGAAATAGCAGCTCAGAGTAAGAGAGAAGAACTGGAGTTACAGTTGAAGATGAAACAACTTGACACTGAGACTGCGATTAACAAAGAGTATAAGAAATCTGAGAGACTGGAGAAAGAAAACCAGTATAAGAAATATCAAGGTATTGTACGTAATTATACCTCGGGTGACTGCATTGCAGCCTTTACCCAAAATTTTGAAACTTTAATGGAACATTATCAAGTTCCACTGTCTGAATGGAATATTGTGTACATGAGGAGTTTGTCAGGGGAACCTCTTAAAGTTATTGAAACCATCCCCAAAGACCTCAGAAAAGATTACCATTATCTGAAATCTAAGATTATGGCACATTTTATGTTAGATGAGGCAGGTTACAGAGAACAGTTCAGTAAATTGAGCCCAAAACCGACTCAAACGTTCTCTGACTACCTCTGCTTAGTCCGAGATATTTTCACCAAATGGACGTCAGCAGCCAAAATTGAAAAAAGTTATCAGAGATTGGAAGACCTAATTATTAGAGACAAAATTGTGTCATCTATTCCTTCAGCCTTTGCTAAATTTTTGTTAGAGAATGAATGCTCTAGTGTGGATGAAATTGAAAGACGGGGTTCGGCTTACTACACAGCCAACAAAGATTGCTTTGCTACTGAAGATACTAACATTAACTTTGTAGCAGCGGCTAATTATGACAAACAACCCTACAGTAGGCAGAAATTTCGTAAGCCTACCTCTGAGAAGTTTTATCAGTGCGGGTATTATAATAATTCTCATCATCAGAGTGAGATGTGTGATAAAAACCCTCGTTACAAGACGTACTTACAACACAGGGTAAATCAACGAAATCAGGAGCGTGAAACCTTCAAAGGGTTGACTAAATGTTTTCTCTGTAAGGCGTTCGGACACCATCGGAGGGATTATGAGGGCAGGCAGATGACAAAAAAAGCAGGTGCCGCCTTGGATGATAGTTCCGCGTCTGAAGAAGAAAAGCCAGAGAAACATCCTGTGAACTCAGCACAGGCTGTTGACATATTCAACGCAAACAAATGCTATGTTTGTAATACTTTCTATGAAGATGGTATTTTAAAATGCGGTCATACCATCCCTATTGCCAATGAAGAAGCTAATTCGGTAATAGGTTCAAAGGGCAGAATAAACATCCATCACGGAAATGTAAATGGCAAATATGCTACAGTCCTTCGCGACACAGGAAGTACAATTATTGGCCTGAAAAGAACGTTCATATTGCCTACAGATTACACAGGCAGGCACGTAACATGTAGAACATTCTCAGGCAATATTGAGAGATACCCATTAGCATGGGCATATATTGATACACCTTTCCTCACTGGGAAAGTAAAGTGCGCTGCACTAACCAGTCCAGTTTGTGATATAATTATTGGTAATTTACCTGAGGTAAATGATAAACCTCATGACATAACATCTTCATGTAATGATGATACCATAACATCATCATCAAATGTCATCATTGAAAATGTCACACCACCTATTGATTTTAATGTAGCTAATGTAGCACTAAGTTCTCATGACATCATTGAAACTATGGTTCCATCATCATCATCTGATATCATTGAGTGTGTGAACGCAGTAACAAGAGCTACTGCTAGAGTGCAAGATGAAGTAAATCAAACTGAGGCGATACAATTGCTCAGCCCAGTTTCACTACCTACTAACACCATGAAGGAAGCATTTGTAACAGCCCAAAAAGCTGATCCTTCATTGTCAAAATACTTTGACCTGATCGGCCGAAAGCCAAAAGTAACCAAGAATGCAAAATGGCATTTTGCGATGAAAAATGACATACTCACTAGGTATTACACCAGAGGTGACAATACCACAGAGCAAACTGTTTTGCCAACTAGTTATCGCAAACAAGCCTTACATCTTGCACACGATATACCTCTTGCAGGACATATGGCATACGTTAAGACCAGATCAAGGTTATTGACACAATTTCACTGGCCAAAATTTTGCAATGACATTAAAGAATATTGCAGAAGTTGTGACACCTGCCAGAAACTGATTAAAAAAGGTAAACACCCACAGGCAAAGTTACAAGTTACCGACTTAGCCAGTCGACCTTTTGAAAAGCTATCGGTTGACATAGTGGGCCCTCTCAGTCATACAACAACTAGAGGGAATAAATTTATTCTAACGGTCATTGATCAATGTAGTCGCTGGCCAGAAGCTATTCCGTTAAAGAACATAACTGCCAATGAAATAATGGAAGTGTTCTTCCATATTTTTTCTAGGATAGGGTTTCCAGATACTATCCAATCTGATAGGGGCACTCAGTTTATTGCCGCATCCACCCAAGCTTTCACCAAAATGCTGGGAGTTAAGCAGTGTTTCAATTCCCCCTACCATCCTCACAGTAGCGGAGTGATAGAAAAATTTAACGGGGATCTTAAGCACATGCTTGCAAAAGTGACGCAAGAACACCCCAACAACTGGGATGTATATCTACCAGCTATTCTTTTTGCTTATCGCGAGGTACCACATGCTAGTACCGGTTTCTCTCCTTTTGAACTTATCTATGGTGCCAAACCACGTGGCCCATTGACCATTTACCACCAAATGTTAACTGACTCTACACCAGTACTTAAACCCATATCATCATACTCATATGTGACATCATTGCGTGAAAGAATCATCAAATCTTGTGTTATTGCAAAGAATGCACTAAAACTATCTGGTGCTACTTATAGACAGTATGCTGACAAAGGTAACAGGACAATAACATTGACACCTGGACAGGACATTCTTCTTCTGCTACCTAGTGACAGACACCTTCTGACTGATTCTTGGCAGGGACCTTTTAAAGTGACAAGACAGATTTCACCTGTAGACTACGAGATCCTTATAAAAAACAAACACAAAATATTTCACATAAATATGCTAAGACCATACCACAACAGAGACGACGAACAAGACGATACAACAGCTTGTACAGTGATAATAGATCACGAAGACGACGATGTTAGTGACGAAATTCCAACACCTGCATTAGACACGACAGACTGCTTGAAGGAGATCAAAATCAACCCAAATTTAACTCAAGCAGACACAGACAGTTGCAAACAACTGATACAACAGTACAACACCATCTTTTCCAACAACCCAGGACAAACAGAATTAATACAGCATCACATCGCACTCACATCAAACACACCCATTAGATGCAGACCATACACCATCCCATTACATTACAAAGAACAGTTACATCAAGAAATCATCAACTTAGAGAAAAATAACATCATAAGACGATCCCAATCAGACTACTCATCTCCCATGGTCATAGTACGCAAAAAGGACAATACAATAAGACTGTGCATCGACTACCGAAAACTGAATAAAATAACTGTTCTAGATCTGGAGCCTATGGCAAACACTGACGATCTTCTGACAGAACTGACAGACGCTAGGTTCTTTACGACTGTAGACATGGTTAAAGGTTATTGGCAGATTGCTGTAGACGAACAGAGCAGACATCTGACAGCTTTCGCCACACCTTGGGGACTGTACGAATGGTGCAAACTTCCATTTGGGCTTGTTAACGCCCCAGCCACATTCGTACGTATGACACGACTACTGCTAAGAGACATTCCTAACATAATTTGCTATATTGACGACATATGCATTCACACAGAGACAATGACGGAGCACATTAAGACATTAGACCAAACATTTGAACGGATCAAACAGCACGGACTGACAGTGAAGCCTGCAAAAGTAGACATAGCCTACCAGGAAATATCATTCTTGGGTTACAAAATATCCAATGGCTTTGTCACGACAGACGATAAAATTGTGTCCAAGATACTAAAACTCTCACTTCCGACTACTAAAAAACAAGTCAGAAGTTTGCTGGGCCTAATCAATTACTATAGGCAATTTATTCCTGATTTTTCGGAACTGACCGAGGTATTTACTAATTTACTAACAAAGGATAAACCTGAGAAAATTGTACACGATCAATGCCTAAAAATCGCATTTCATAAAGTGCTATCATGTTTTTCCGATAAGAATAAACAGAATCTTATCCTTAAATTGCCCGATATCCGTTTACCTTTCAGATTACGCACAGATGCTAGCTCCGTGGCGATTGGAGCAGTCCTGTTGCAGGAGTACAACAACATCCTCCACCCAGTTTATTTTGTATCCCGGAAGCTGAAAGCCCGAGAGCGGGCATGGTCCATTCCTCAATTGGAAGCCCTAGCTTTAGTAGTAGGTATCACCAAATTGTCTAGATTTCTTCTAGGACGCCATTTCATCGTAGAATCGGACAGCAGCCCCTTACGATGGATGAATTCAGGTGTGCCATCGAACCATATGATAGCGCGTTGGTCTCTGAAACTTCAAGATTATAGCTTTGAGGTTCGACATATCCCAGGCAGAACCAATTCAATTGCCGATCTTTTGTCACGTTGTCCGACCGACCCAGTGAGCACCAATGTCTGAGTGCACGAACTTTGAGAACATTGTTCCTTCCTTAAACTACATCAAACCGGAACAGGTGTGTTCTACAAGCTTTACCATCAGCTGATTTTAGAGCTCGTGTGTACTTCCGGATGAATTAGAAATTTAGAACAAAAATAGCAGACAACATATAAAAGATTAAAAAGTTTTGACGATTCTAAAATGTTTAGGATTCTATAAAATTGAATACACGAATTGTGTGTTTATTTATTTCTCTAATGTAATCTTAGAATCATATCTTGATTAACGTATTCATATTACCGACTTTTTCTCGTTAATATGAAGAAACGTCAAGCAATGACACTAAGAAATTAAATAGTTATTGTAAATTATTGTGTTTCACGAATGTATGAATTATTTCCCTTCCATTTATTGTTATTACATTTTCACACAAAGGGCCATAATTTGAAATGTATATGCTAATGTGTTGTGTGTAATATAACATGTTGTTGTTAAAGTGTTGACACCACAGGCAGGCATCTACTGGGCATGGCAGAGGGTTGCCAACATTGTATACCAACACAATAACTCCTGGCCAAGTAGGGACAGGGTTTGAGTGTTTTATACGACTTATATAAAGTCGTATTTCAGTCTCGCGAGATGGTTTTTGTTTCAAGAACCATATTATTATTTTTTTTCAAATTGCGTTGACGTAGATGCGTGAAGCTGGTGCTACTGATCCGACTGGGTGATAATACGATTGAGGTAACCAGCCATCGAGAGGGTGAAGCCTGAGATGTGTTTAACATGAAGCACCACATGTCTTTGTACCCAACTCCTAGTTCTTATATATTTCTATGCCATGTGTGTAATTTTGATAACGTTGTGTATAACAATGGGAAGGTAGACTCTGACAAGGGCATACTATTAACCCAACAGGTACAGACAGTAGACATGAAAGACGACATCTTTCATGGATTTTACCGGGGGAGCGTGTCAGAGTCCGACAGGGGACAGCGATGCAGGGACATCGTTACGACCGCCAGGCGACTTAGCTCCCAGTAAGGGATGCAACAACTTCGTTGCGCCGCCAGGCAGATAGGAGTTATCGGCCTGCGAGATCGCTGGCTGACCAGCGGTCAGGCCGCCAACGCAAGACGCACGCCTGCCACGTGACACCACGTCAGGCAGGAGGCAAGTTGCGAACCAGGTCCAGACAGCTCTGGGACACGGAACATGACGGACGTGTGAGAAAGGCGTTGTATGGTTTCTGTATTGAAAGGCGAGTGTCTGGACATCTTGCGAGTCAGACTTGTGACTGTATTGTGGATGTAAGTTGTAAAGTATCCATTATATGTATTTGTGATCATCGTTCTGTATTTGATATGTTAATAAATCCACCGAACGATGTGTCGTTGAGTCTTACGTCAAATCACGTTGTATTTGTACTGTCTCACACTTGTTAGGAAAGCGAGCCAAGTTTAAGACCCTGACAGTCAGTATGTCTTGCACACTTGTCGATTGCCGTCACGTTTTGCAGAACGAATCTGAGTCTGGCGACCGCTTACAGTAACCTTCGTATTTGCTTCTCTAGAGTTTGCAGACTGAGGAGTAGGTAAATGATGCCTACTTTTCTGAATCCCGCTATTTTGTTATAGCGATTCAGCACACGGAATCTCTTTAGTTGTGGAATGTATCACCACTGCTGCCGTTGTCTTCCCATTTTGTCATCATTGGAGATTGGAAAGTTCCAGGGGAATAAATGAGTTTCGACTTAACGTCGTAGCTGGCACTTATGAGAAGAGTTGTCTCCTTTCTCGAGGACTATGTTGAGGACTCTGTATCCTATTGTTTTCCATAATTTTTGGGTCTACTTGCTATCTAGACCTCCCATTATGTAGGTTTTTTTCCTCTCTAGGTTCTCTTCTCCATTATAGCATGAGTTTGATTCCTTTCGGTTCCATGCTCTCTACAAAACTCTTTTTGTTATTCTCTCTAAAGGCCAACGTTATTCTCGCTTCTGCGCATTCCTCCGGTGCCCTTTTATAGACAGAAAATGAACAAACAATATACTTATATGTCATTATATAAATGTTCAGTGAAACACGCATACGCACACATGGAGAACGTTACACATACTCAAGTAAGGAAAGGGGGAGAGGATTTCCCCACCACGGTTACCTCTGTGAGTATAACTTTCCTCCCTGATGTGGGAGTTTGGGTTTTGTGGTGGTGTGGTGGTGTTTTGACTGGTGTAGCCTAGCTGTATGTTAGTCTGAAGTCTCGCGACTATAAAATCCATTGACTCTACAACACGATCAATCCCATGATTGTTTACAGGACAAACACCACGAACACATTTCCCACAACACATAAAACCACGTATTTATGAGTTAACAACACATATATACTCTACGTCTCGTCTCGAATCATGTGACAGAATATGGATCTCCTTCTACGCAGAGTCACATATTTCTTATCTTCTTCTTCTTCTTCTTCTTCTTCTTCTTCTTCTTCTTCTTCTTCTTCTTCTTCTTCTTCTTCTTCTTCTTCTTCTTCTTCTTCTTCTTCTTCTTCTTCTCATCAAACCACAGCACGGCCTTTCGTGAACGTAATCTCGGGTCACTCTGGCAGTCACCCGACTTACTCAGGCTGATGCTGCTTTTGCATACACTCTACAAATCCTGTAGACACATTTTCTCATGGAAAAATAACATCACACAGTTTCCCCCTGCCTATAACCAGAGGAAACATGATTCACACAATATATATCTCCATATAGTAAAGATATACACGTATTCACTTAAAAGTCCGAGCAAAAGACTTCCCAATTCTAGAGAACCTGGTTCAGACATAGAATCAGAGTGAATGAAAGTTATGGATACCGGCTGAAGGGAGATGATAGTGGAAATATATTTTCCCTATCTAGATTAACATAAGATCACGATAACAGTGTAAACATAGACTAGGCAGTGGTGACAGACACCTTACTGGCTGCAGGAACTGTGAGGCAGACTCTCGTTGTCAGAAGCAATTATGTAGTTATTACTTCATCAACATTTACATCCCCTACCTATATTCTCATTTATTATAAGATATAAGTAGTTAAGTTTTAAGAACTTATGTTCTTACCTCTCGCACGGAGAATACACAGTTACACTTTCCTTACATTATTGAATGGTTCGTTTCCCCAGACTACAAGTGAGGCGATCGGACTAGCCTGTAGTTTAAGTATGGCTGATCCTATGCTAATTTTTGGGCGGTCCTTATGGGGGAACTAAGTAAACAAGACGTTACATGACGCTGGTTTCGCAGCACTGGCTGCGGTACACAGAATGCACGTGTCTAAAGCTGTTCCTAGAATATTGCTATCTCACATATACATACAACTGACATAGTTTTCAACAATAAATATTTTATTAATTGTTGAAGGAAACTGTTGTCAGGGTATGTTATGAAGGATTGAGAGAGACAGAGAGAGAGAGAGAGAGAGAGAGAGAGAGAGAGAGAGAGAGAGAGAGAGAGAGAGAGAGAGAGTGCGTATGGAAGACAGAAGGGAGGAGTGTGGACAAAAGTCATTCAATAGTTCCAATAGTAGAAGGATATTAAAGGTGTGCTTGTCGAGTCCACTTTCCTCCATGGACGACAAGCGACATTAAATGGTGGAGCAGCGGGGTATTACATAATACCCACATTAACTGGAGTGCAAACGGCAGACTTCAACTGCATAAGGGTACTTGCCTAGCGGGGTACTTGAAGAGGGGTAACTGCATAGGGGTATTTGCCCAGCGTGGTACCTGCATGTTGGTACATACTTATTGGGATATAAATATAAGTATACATGGATGACTTTTAAGGGAAGCATGTCCATTGGATATATGGTGCCAGTACATTTAGGTTAGAGACATTACATTAATGTTGGGGACCTTACAGTGAGAAAGATCCGGACAGGGTGAATGTGGATAGGTGGTAAGACACATTACATACCTAGTCACCCGGTTACACATCTACATAAGTCTTTATCCTATATCTCCTCTTGTGGTTGAGAGAGTGGTTGTGATTTATTGTATGGTGTCGTAGATAAATACTAAGTAGATAGACATATATAATAGATATATATATATATATAATAGAGTAAATTGCTATAGTGAGTAATTCTTTACTGCCTTGAGGTGTCTTTGCTTTACCTGTTGACTTACCTTCTTTTAACTATGGCCACTCATAAACCGGAGATGGAAGAATTGAGGGAAAGGGGTGAAGCGATGGGGTTGTCTGGACAAGCCCTATCAGAGTATATACAGATGGTAGAAAGAGAGCGTCGTCAAGCAGAAAGAGAAGATCGAAAGGCAGAGCTAGAGCTCAGGAAAATGGAACAGGAGGCCAAGAGACTGGAAATCGAACAGGAGGCCAAGAGACTAGACATGGAACAGGACAACAAGAGGTTGCAAGCTGAAGAGGCCGACAAGATAAGACAACATGAATACCGCATGCGAGAGCTAGAACTCAAGACACAAACTAAGGGTGAAATAGATGCAGCAGAAGGAAGTTCATCTTCACCTGGGGCAACCCACATGATTGGACATGGGTACCATGCCATGAAGTTTCCCTTAGCTGTTTATGATGAGTCTAAAGAAAAATTTGACAACTATGCGAATCGCTTTGAAGCAATGGCATCCGCTATGGGACTGGATAGAAGCAGATGGTGCTCTTAAATTAGCCCAGGGGTTACTCGGTTCGGGTTATGAGGTCTACACACGCCTACCACCAGGACATGAAAATAATTACGAGGAATTAAAAGCCGCTTTGATGAAGCATTATGAGATCACAGCACAAACATATCGGAAGAAGTTTAGATCGTCAAGACGAGAGCCGGGAGAGCTATTCGCCGCCTACAGTTTAAGGCTGAAATCATACCTCCAAAAGTGGATAGATTTGGCCGAATTCAAGAGGGACTATGAGAGTTTGGAAGAGCTCATGGTGGTCGACCAGATGCGACAGCAAATGTCAGAACCACTGAAGACATTTTTAGGAGAACAAGGGGCGGAACGGCTGGATGTTGTGAATAAGCTGGCGGAAAGATTCGTAGAAGTCCATGGGGAAGCTAAAGAAACCAATATACCCACCACAATATGTCAGGAGAAACAAGACCGAAAGAAATGTAAAAACTGGGAAGGAGAAAAAGTGGAACCTTATATAAAGACGTCAATGGAGAGTTCAGAGAAGGTGAAGGAAGGAAACCAGAACACCTCGAATTCTCCAGCGAAACGACCGTGGTCCGAGAAGTGGTGTTCAATCTGCAAGTCGCCCTCTCATAACACAAAGGACTGCAGATCGAAACCGAAAAGTTATCACTTCGCGGCATGCCAAGTGATTCATAAGAAGGTGATCACAGACAAGGCTGAGGTCGGCGAAGAAACTCTGACCAAAGAGAGCCCACGGAAAGTTTGGAAGGGAAAATGGTGCACACACTGCAGGTCGAAAACACATAATACTGTGGACTGCCGATGCAAGGAAAAGGTCGAGGAGGTGGAACACACTCAGGACCAAGAGAGACCACCTGTGGTTGAACTGATTGAAGTTAATGGCCAGCAGGTTGCTTGTCTCTACGATTCAGGTTTGGATAGGGAAGCTGTGATAGATGCCAGCCTGGTAAGCCCAGACCAACTTACAGGGGAGACCATTGAGATACAGCCAGCAATGAGGAGTGCTGTCACCATGACGCTGCCAATCGCCAAGGTGGAGATTAAGTCCAGGTACGTCACGGGCATTATTCCGGCAGCTGTATTAGAGGATTCCCTATTCCCAATGATCATTGGCACAAAATACGTTTTCTTGGGGGTGCCCAAACAGCCAGCCCACAGGGGAGCAGTAACCAGTGGATCTCAAGGGAAGAAAAAAGAGGCAGAGTCAATATGCGACAACTTAGTGATAGGAGAATTGCATACTGCCCAGAGGAAGGATACTACGTTGCAGTCCTTGCTACAGGAAGCTGCAAAGAAGTGCTGAGCCACCAGAACGGGGACAGTACTTTCTGAAGAATCGACTACTCTATCGGAGAGCTGGGAGGGGAGACAACCTGCACGAGCAGTGGGTGGTTCCAGAGACCCACCGTCCTCACATTCTTCAGAGTGGACACATCATAGCCGAGAATCGACATATGGGTGTCAGAGAGACATTGCAGAAAATTTCCGGCCATTATTGCTGGCCAGGAATGACCGGAGATGTACGCCGGTTAGTGAAGTCTTGTTCAGAGTGCCAGAAAGCACCACCCAACAAGCGGACTAAGAGTAAAATAGCTCTTAAGGTGGAAGACCAAGTGGAAGTATGGGGTCCAGCAGAGACTAATATACTCCAAGTAGGATGGAAAGGACCTTATCCTGTGGAAAAGGTTGTGTCCAAGAATACCTATGGAATCCGGATCGGGGGAGAAAGGAAAAATCTCCCTAGGCATCTCATTAAGAAATATGAGGAGAGATCCGAGAGCAAAGCTTCGCACCTTATGGTGATGGCAGCCATTAAGAAAAAGGTTACAGTTCCAGACGAAGACCAGAGATCGCCAGTACTACATAGGAGGGCATATGGGAAAGTACGGGATAGGTCAGATTTACCCAACGAAAGGAGGAGGGAAATCACACGTCAGGGAAAGGACAAGAGTGAAAACGTCACTAGTAACCCAGTTCAGAAGGGGTGGGTAACGTCGGGAAAGGCGAGAACTACCCAGGAATCCAACCAAAGATTGGCTGACCATATCCAATATCGTCCAAGATGGTCCTGGAAGCAAAAGTCCAGGAGGTTTGGGAAAGACGACTCGGTCCAACGCGGACGAGGCGGAACATCCCCAGAGGCAAAGCCGGGGGAAACCAAGAGGACATGGAAGCAGTGTTACAATCAGGATGGGACAATCCGTCTGTATTGTGAGCCGTCGATTACGCAAGTCGAAAGTAGGTCAACCGGACGTACAGGAGCGATGTGCCAACACTAGTTTCGATCATGAGTAGTATAGTAGGGTGTCTAGTGAGGTCGCCTACTGGATGAGGAGGTGAGCCATGTGAGGATCCAGTCATATCATCAACACGTGATGTTCATAGCTACTTCGCAGAAGCTCAACGCACGGTGGATGTGATGGTCGTTGTTGCTGCAGCAGTACAACTTCACAGTGGAATACATCCCTGGTAAGGAGAATGTAGGAGCGGATTTCTTATCTAGACATCCAACTCCAGAGGAAGAGGAATAGGTTGGAGGATCATAGGAATCAAACCTACAGTGAGGAAGAGTCGACGCGGTCAACTCTCTTAAGAGAGGGCCTATGTCACGGGATACTGTGAGTTAATGATTCCCTGATAAACTAGTAAGATTAATTACAATGTATGAGGAGGGTTAACAATCGAGTACTTCAGTCTCAGATGAGGATAAATTAAAGATCATTGACCGAACTGGTATAAAACTAGGATACAGTGTGAGCGGTCATTGCCCATCGACTTTCAAAGGACAGAACGACAGGAAGACTTCGAGAAACGGGAAAACGCACGAAGACGGCGATCAAAGGGTTCGGACGCTTGGAACATTCGGTACTAGCTTAGGGGAACACAGGGAACTAGCGGAGGAGCGGAACGGAGCGGGCAATTGAGAATACGTGACTTCACAGACGTTTGATGTGAGGACTTACGGCAAAATTTGATTGTGGATCAAAAAACAATGAAGGATTGGACACTCGGTATAAAGAGTGGAAAACTTGTTTGGAAGTTAGTGTGTGTTCCAAAACTGGACAGAGATATCTATGCATCCCTGTGTGTGGAAAGAAATTATAGTCCCGTATTGTTTAAGGCAATGGGATATTAGTGCATATGTGCTATATATAAATTTCAATTTCATGGATGATCATAGAAGTGATAAGGCAATCTAACCTTAGCGTAATAGTATAGCATAGGGAAATAGGCGTTTGTTCTTGACTTGTAGCATTTCCTTCGTTTATCTAATCGGTTAAACTTTAGTGCACTCATCAATCTTATGTCAGAGTGTCTTTCGGAGGCTTCTCAATATGGCTAGAGAAGGACACTCACATAAGAAGTAGTTTGAAGCAGATTCATATCACCTGATTGTATATATGTCCCCAGGTTTCATATATACTCCTGACCTGTTCAGAAAAGAGTAAAGACCCTAACGTCACAGGTGCAGTGAAAGTATGTCACTAGAGCAAATTCAACCTAGCCATTCACTAATCGTAGGCTGACATAACGAATGGCAAGTAACAGGTTTTTGTGAACCCCAGTGAAAGAACTTTAAGTTATACAAGCAGAGCGAAATAGACTAAAATATATTTTAATTGGGTACTCGCCTAAAAGAAACATTGAAGAATACCAGAACGGTTTTAAATGTATTTAAAAAAACTGATAGACAGTGCTAGACAGTGGTGATGTGTTTTCCATGATGGATTTATTAACTAAATAATAATCAAAGAACACTCGGTCTAGACATAAAACTTACCGTGATCACATTAATTTACGGTGATCCAGTGGTGAACAGTGTTTTTTCTTCTTCAAATAACGGATTTACCTCCAGACTCAAGCAGAACGGAGCATCCAGTGTGAGAGCTGTCCATTTCTTTGTTTGATGTCCTGTGGTTTGGCCGTATGACGAGGTGAGAAAGTATACGGCACATACGAATTCCAGCGTCCTATCTTGCACCCACACTAGCAGACACTATCAACTACATATACACATTCAATACATACAACTGATATAGTTTTCAACAATAAATATCTTATTAATTGTTGAAGGAAACTGTTGTCAGGGTATGTTATGAAGGATTGAGAGAGAGAGAGAGAGAGAGAGAGAGAGAGAGAGAGAGAGAGAGAGAGAGAGAGAGAGAGAGAGAGAGAGAGAGAGAGAGAGAGAGAGAGAGAGAGAGTGTGTGTATGGAAGACAGAAGGGAGGAGTGTAGACAAAAGTCATTCAATAGTTCCAATAGTAGAAGGATATTAAAGGTGTGCTTGTCGAGTCCACTTTCCTCCAGGGACGACAAGCGACAGATGTCTTCGTAGAATTCCTCCCATTATTGCTCATTATTGTTTGTATTACATGGTGCGTATATTTGTACATATGTTGTAATTGTTTGTTCTTTTATTCTCACTATTATGATTCTTTCTGATATATATTTTATTTCTAGTATTCCTCTTGCTAGCCGTGGTTCAATGACTATTCCCACACCGTGTCTTGCCCTTTCTTGCTGTTCCACTCCAGAGTAGACAAACATGTAACTGTGGTGGATCTTCTTGCACCCTTCCCCTTTTATTCTGGTGTCCGCTATTCCCATCAGTCCAATTTTCCTCTCTTCCATTGTTTCTATAAGCTCTTCTTCTTTACTATTGAAACCACAGACATTGCGTCTATTTTTGGAATCGCTGGTCTATCTCGTAGTCCATTAACATTGCCGGGTCTATGTCCATTAGGGTCAGTCCGTTTATACTTCTTAGTTTTTCTACGAGCAGTATGAAGATCCCCTGCCGGCTTGCTAGGCCAGTCGCAGGTTTAGGACACAAATCTGACCATAGGGAGTCCATCTCCTATGGTGAGCCATAGCCCCGTTAGCCCATGACCTCGCGGTCATGGTTTCCCAGTCTACACCGCGTGGAGGTGGGGGTTGACTTGTGTAGTCTGCAGGTCATCGGCAGACTATTAATTTTCACTTTTCACCCCTCCTGGGAGAGGCGAGCAGATGCTAACCCTGCTGGCTGCAGGCCAGGTGCGGTCCACATCCTGTAGACCACCATAGTTAACATAATGATTGTTAAATGTGTTATCACGTTTAGAAACACAGATATACAACTGTGCATTAGCTACTGATACAAGGCGCATATGTCATTGCACATGTTAGAAATAATAAGTGACTCATATAGCTAAAATAAGATGGACTGAAGTGCATCTGGCATAATAAAGAAAACATAAACTGGACACCCATAACGAAAATAACTCGTCAGAAAACAAGGAACAAATAAAACAACATGCACACACCATATACTGACACATTTTGTAATGGGGTATAACATATTTAAAATTATATAAAATAGTATTACAAATTATAAGCAAGTACACGACAGAGGTCAACCATGTTAGATAGTATCTCCATTATCAGTTATGTTAATTAATTTACTCATAAGATGGGCATTTGATAGTCTTCCAAGGGATAAGACGAGAAGTCAAGTCGGAGCAAAGGACCACATTTAGCCTACCTAAGGGTGGACAACAGTTGGATGGCAAAGTCGGAGCATAGGACCACATTTCTCCTACCTAAGGGTAGACAACAGTTGGATGGCAAAGTCGGAGCATAGGACCACATTTCTCCTACCTAAAGGTAGACAACAGTTGGATGGCAAAGTCAGTAAAAAAAAAAAAAAAGAGTTGATGAGAGAAAGATATGGGAAAAAATATAAATGACTTTGTGTATGAAGCATAGGAACACTCAAGTTGGGAGGTAACACAAAATTAATACTAGCAAGATGAATCAGCGAGACACTGGCCTTCACCCTGAGTCGGGCTGACTTGTGGAAGGGCGACAGGCTGCTCATGCGCGTCATGAGGTTATAAGGCTATAAGGAGGAGGGAGATGTCAACATGTATTTATCATTCTGTTCTTGCGAATGTAATCCATGCAAATGTCATTTCCACGCTGAGTTCCATCTAGTGAAAATCTTTTTAAAAAAATGAACAGAGCACAAGCGATTTAGAAAAATCTCGGAATTTTCTGTACTTGACACAGACAGTAGGCCGATCAAACTCTAAATGTGAACATTCACATTTTGAAAGAGGGCGGGGAGGCATAATGTTATAGCATGTAAAGAGTTACACCACATGACGCCACTAGCTCACACTAATCAGTTCTCACCAACCCACCCCTTACATCACTAGCTCACACTAACCAGTTCCCAACAACCCACCCCTTACATCACTAGCTCACACTAACCAGTTCCTAACAACCAGACTGGGTGCTTGACAAGTCCGATCAGACACAGGTGTGGCTGTGAAACAGAAGAGCTGTGTTACTTCTTCTTGGAGCTGTGCTATTACTTGCGGTTGGAGCTGTGCTGCTACTTGCTCTTGGAGCTGTCGCCAATGGAAGCCAAGTACTCCAGCACTTCCATGAAGAGCTCCAGGGTGGCGTTGATGAGGATGTTGTAGAGCGCCATGCCCACCAGCCCGTACACCACGATGAAGGCATACATGTTGGGTTTGGGCAGCAGGTCGCCGAAGCCCGTGGTGGACAGCATGACGTAGATGAAGTAGAGCGAGTCCCAGAACTCCAGCGCCTCGTCCCAGATGTAAAAGACCACAGCGCCCATCAGCACGTAGACGATGACCAGGATGTACATGACAAACAGCGGCACGTGGAAGCGTTCCTCTACCGGCCCCTGCCGCTCCTCTGCCTTGGCCTTGGCCTTGGCCGAATCGTCTAACAATTCCAGAGCTGCCAGTTTGGCTCTTAGATGAGCCGTTTCTAATCTTTTTTTCTCCTCCTCTTCGTCCTCGGCCTCCTCATCATCATCCTCATCTTCTTCATCTGGTATGTCTCTCCACACAAAACCAAAGCCGCGCCCAGATATAAATTCTTCTTCATCATCTTCTTCGTCCTCGTCGTCTGGGTACTTCATCCTACCAGAAGAATATACTGTACAAACATCATCATCATCCTCACCATAAGAAATGTTTTCAATGTCGTGGTTTTCATTGAGGTCGCCATGTTTGTGGCTCTGGCCCGCGTGGCTCTGGGCCACACACTGAGCCTGGCCGACACTCTGCGCGGAAGATGTGTCATTGTGGGGCCTGGGGTTTGGCTGGGGGGATGTCTTCGGGTGTGTGGCATGCCCAGTTTGATTTGTGCCCTTGTATAATTGACTGGTAGGAGTATTTGGTCTGACGGGAGCACCATTTCTAGAATCTGCCCCCTTGCTCTCCGGAATGAACTGCCGCCGGGCTGCCCTCCTGCTACTAGAAGAGGACAGGTTTGTTTGTTGTTCTGGATGACCTGGCATGCTAAACTGTCCTGTCTGGTCCCTGGCAGCCTCTACCACTGACACAAACCTGTCGATCATTCCATAGCGCGTATGTCTCGTCAGAGGTTCTCCGAGTTCTCGCGAGATGGGAGAGTTGACGCCCCCGTGCAGCCCCCTCAAGTGGGGCTGTGTCCGAGTAGACACAATGCTATCGTCGGCGGCGGCGGAGATCAAACGGCTGGTCCCAGATGTCCTGATTGAGACTCGCAGACTGCCCTCTCTCCCCATCTGTGACGCTGGCTGTGTTTGTGACTCACTCTCTATCACGTGACCGCTACAATAGGAACTGCTCTCTGCCATCTCAAAGCTGCCTTTGTCAGGTTTCTGGGGGTCGCTGAACGGTGCTCCCTGCCCAATAATTTGATGCCCCAAGGACACTTCAGAATCAAATCTGTGTGATGCTTTTCTTTGTGTCTTCACTCGTTTGTCTCCGTTAAATATGCCTACATGTCTGCCGCGTGAGGCATCAGCAAAGGCAGTGAGTTTCCAGTGATGGGATGCAGCAACATGGTCAGTCTGATCGTGCGCTGCGAGGCCCGTGTCTGGCCCGGACATACAATCATGTTGTGTGGCTCTAGAATCTGGCCCAGTCTGTTGACCACAGACAGGCAACACACCTTGTATACATTCTGTTGGTGGTTGGGTATGGCAATCCACTCTGTAAGGACAATCTTCAACTGCAGAACGGTTCCTTGGAGAATGTGTGGATTTGTTTTCCCGACGTGCACATCCCACCCAGCGCCCGACATTGCTGACTGTAACATGGGCTGGCTGGCTTGTAGTAGCAATGGTTGGTGTTGTGTTCTCTGACCGAACTTGTGACGGGAGACGTGTTGGTCTCTGATGTTCTGTGAGTTCTGTTTGTCCCTGTCTGTGAAGCTGTATCTTTGGAGATTCAGAAACATGCTTGACTTCCGTGGGAGAGTCCAGCGGTTGCACACAGCTAGATCGCACAGGTTGTGTGTGCAGCGGGGCACTGGACACGGTTGTACACCGGTGTGGTTCAACAATCGAGCTGGAATTCAGAAATGATTTCATGTTAATCACACAAGTCGTTTCTGGGCTGGGGGTGCCCTGATCTAGCCACGCATTAGTCTTGAGATCATCCCTAGATGCCTCTTCAAAGGGAAATATCGACCTGGCAGCCACAGAGTCCATTCTAGCGTGTGGAGTCCTGGCTCTTGCCCCAGCAACGTCCGCTGGAACCATGCTGGGTTTGCTTGCCCTGCCCAAGACTTCCTGAGCATAATCGAAGCCGGCATATTCCATGCAAGTGATGAGTTGATCCGAGGACATCCGGGAGAACTGCGCACACAGCAGCAGCGCGTCTTCTTGGGTTGTGATTCTAAAATGGGGCAAGTCTTCAGGTTTACGCCCGTTTCGTTCTTCAGAGTGTGCGTACAGCATGTAGTCAATGCAGGAGCGCGCGTTTTTAAGATAGACGCTGTTTCTGGATCTGCGCAGCAGTCTCCAGCCGTCAGGGTGACCCGAGGATGGCCTGTGCTGGCTTCGCTCCCCGCAGAAACCAGTTGAGTCTAACAACGTGACGTCACAAGTCGCATGAGTCGAGTCACGGCGGCCACCGTCAACTGAGGCCATTCTGGAGTAACTTGTGGTGACCACGCCGCGGTGCCTGTCTGTAGTCTGAGACCTACTCCCGCCACGCCGGACACGTCTTTCACTGGGTGACCTTGACATGGACTTACTTCCGGATCTATTTCCTGCACCAGGCGGTTTCTTCTTGATCAAGCTGTGAATGGAGGAATGAACATCGGGTGAGTACCATCTAAAGGAATGAACATCGGGTGAGTACCATCTAAAGGAATGAACATCGGGTGAGTACCACCTGAATGAATGAACATCGGGTGAGTATGAACTGAAGTAATAAACAGCGGGTGAGTATGAACTGAAGTAATAAACATCGGGTGAGTACCATCTAAAGGAATGAACATCGGGTGAGTACCATCTAAATGAATGAACATCGGGTGAGTATGAACTGAAGTAATAAACAGCGGGTGAGTATGAACTGAAGTAATAAACAGCGGGTGAGTACCATCTGAAGAAATGACCACTGGGTGAGTACCACCTGAAGGAATGACCACCGGGTGAGTACTACCTGAAGAAATGACCACTGGGTGAGTACCACCTGAAGAAAGACTCACCAAGTGGGTGACGTCACAGACACTGACTGGTCAGTCACGTCTGTAGGCCGCTGATTGGCTCATGGTGACTGGGCGTTGCTGAATACTGGACTGTGTGTGGACTGTGTGTGGTTTGTGTGTGGACTGTGTGTGCTTTGTGTATGGTTTGTATTCGGACTGTGTGTGGTTGGTGTGTGGTATGCGTGTGGTTTGTGTGTGGACTGTATGTGGTTTGTGTGGACTGTGTGTGGTTTGTGTGTGGACTGTGTGTGGTTTGTGTGTGGACTGTGTGTGGACTGTATGTGGTTTGTGTGGACTGTGTGTGGTTTGTGTGTGGACTGTATGTGGTTTGTGTGAACTGTGTGTGCGTTGTGGATACGAGCAGCAGTTGTTTACCCAAAGTTCTGCTACTAACTGACTGACGGAAGGTCTGTTATTGTTAACTAACTTACTGAAATATTCCCACTAAGTGAATAACTTACTGAAGTATTCCTACTAATTGACTAACTTACTGAAGTATTCCTACTAATTGACTAACTTACTGAAGTATTCCTACTAATTGACTAACTTACTGAAGTATTCCTACTAATTGACTAACTTACTGAAGTATTCCTACTAATTGACTAACTTACTGAAGTATTCCTACTAATTGACTAACTTACTGAAGTATTCCTACTAATTGACTAACTTACTGAGGTATTCCTACTAACTGACTAACTTACTGAAATATTCCTACTAATTGACTAACTTACTGAAGTATTCCTACTAACTGACTAACTTACTGAAGTATTCCTACTAATAGACTAACTTACTGAAGTATTCCTACTAATTGACTAACTTACTGAGGTATTCCTACTAACTGACTAATTTATTGAAATATTCCTACTGATTGACTAACTTACTGAAGTATTCCCACTAACTGACTAACTTACGGAAGTATTCCTACTAACTGACTAACTTACTGAAGTATTCCTACTAATTGACTAACTTTTTGAAGAATTCCTACTAATTGACTAACTTACTGAGGTATTCCTACTAATAGACTAACTTACTGAAGTATTCCTTCTAACTTACTGAGGTATTCCTACAAACTGACTAACTGACTGAAGTACTCCTACTAATTGACTAAATTACTGAAGTATTCCTACTGATTGACTAACTTACTGAAGTATTCTACTAATTGACTAACTTACTGAAGTATTCCTACTAATTGACTAACTTACTGAAGTATTCCTACTAATTGACTAACTTACTGAGGTATTCCTACTAACTGACTATCCATTCCATTGGCACCTTTCCGTCTTGACAGACGATAGTTTGGTACATTGTGCTTCAAAAAGGCTTAATAACTACGATCCATGGCGGTGGCGAGTGTGGCTGGTAAGGCCAATTCTTGCTGCAAATGTTTGCCCACAGTAGGTGCATGTGAAAGCATGGTCACTTCCACCATTTTGCACCATCTTACGTCTCTCACGCTCTGTGTGTGCTTTATCTGCAATCATTTTCTCCTTTGTCTTTATTCCATTTCTGATAGTTGCCCTACATGCATCACGTTCAGCAGCGACGTGCTCCCAATATGCATTATCAATGCCTGTATCAATCATGTCCCGCTTACACACATCTTTGTATCGTAGTAGAGGCCGACCATGAGATCTCCTACCCGTCTGTAATTCACCAAAAATAAGATGTCCTTTGGTATTCTACCATCATCCATCCTCCTAACGTGTCCTATCCATCTAAGTCTACGAAGACTGAGCATGGAATACACCGCCACACAACTTGATCTTTCCAATACTTCAGTATTTGTGATTTTGTCTTGCCACTTAATACCAAGAATTCTTCGCAGACACCGCATATGAAAGCTGTTTAAACGTTTCTCTTGGTGTGAGTAAGTTGTCCAGGTTTCACTGCCATAAAGAAGAGTACTAAGAACACAGGCTTGGTAGACGAGGACTTTTGTTTTGGCAGTAAGCTTCCTGTTCTCCCAGACTCTTTTTGCTAACATGTTCATTGTTGTTGCTGCTATTGCCTCTCCATAGCACAAAGCCTGGGCTAAAATAAAGAAACCATGTGTTGCCCATGCAGCATGATCCCTCTCTCGGCCTGCCTAGTTCACTCCAGAGCAGTGTTTCCCAACGTGGGGCCCACGCCCCACAGGGGGGCAATTTGACTGTTAAGGGGGGCAATTCGAAAATGGAAGAAATCGGCTGAATATAACAAAACAGGGAGACTTGAGACTGAAGTTAACTAAATTGGAACCTGACATAAGATCTCTTTGCAGCAAGCATCAAGCGCAAGGATCTCACTAAATTTAAATAATAAATAATTACTAATAATTAAAATAATATAGAAAAATCTTTCATTAAAATTATTTTGTACTTGAATTTCAGTTCTCCATTATATGTTTTGAAAATTTACTTACTGTGTTTGCTCAGTAATTACCTAGTGATTTCTTCCTAAAACCTATCATTCAAGTTTCTTTAGTGAACATTTCAATTTTTGAATATTAAAAATAATGTATATGTTGAGGGGGGGGGGGGGGCGTGGGGCGGGGGAGGGGGGCAATATGAATTTTAGAAAGGCTTAAGTGGGGCATGGCACAAAAAAGGTTGGGAAACACTGCTCCAGAGGAAAGTTGACACCTATAATCTGGAACAAGACAAGCTGCAGAAGCTGCCGGATCAGCAAAGCAATGCTCTAACTGTCCGCCTGTCGGAGCTTCGATCCTAGACCAGCTGCCAACCAAGGCTTAGGGCCTGGTCTGCCCTGCCATGACTTATTTTGTCTTTGGGTTGCATTTCCTCGCACCAGGATAAAGCTAGTAGTACCCTGCCAATTGCGCTCTTCCGCCCGAGGTATTCCTACTAATTGACAAACTTACTGAAGTATTCCTACTAATTGACTAATTTACTGAGGTATTCCTACTAATTGACAAACTTACTGAAGTATTCCTACTAATTGACTAACTTACTGAAGTATTCCTACTAACTGACTAACTTACGGAAGTATTCCTACTAATTGACTAACTTACTGAAGTATTCCTACTAATTGACTAACTTACTGAAGTATTCCTACTAATTGACTAACTTACTGAATTATTCCTACTAGGTGACTATGCATAATATAAACTCATGTTCATTACTGTAGTTTGAGTGAGAGAGTCAGTGAGTGTGAATGAGAGACAGAAAGAGTGAGCGGGAGAGTGAATGAGTGAGCATGAGAGTGAATGAGTGAGTGTGAGAGTGAATGAGTGAGCGTGAGAGTGAATGAGTGAGCGTGAGAGTGAATGAGTGAGCGCGAGAGTGAATGAGTGAGCGCGAGAGTGAATGAGTGAGCGTGAGAGTGAATGAGTGACGAGAGAGAGAGAGAGAGAGAGAGAGAGAGAGAGAGAGAGAGAGAGAGAGAGAGAGAGAGAGAGTGTGTGTGTGTGTCACTATTTTTACGTCACATACTTTTTATGTACACATTTTTCTCCATGTTTAACATTTTTATGAGACTGCTCATGACAAGTGTCAGTGTATGTGTGTGAGTAAAGTGTGGGAGTTTGTTCATACTAGTTTCAATGCTAACGTGAGACATTTTGTATGTGTCTAGATGTGAGGAGGTGTGAGTGTGTGTGGAGGATGTGTGTGAGTGTGGGGATATGTGTGGGTGGGGGATGTGTGGGTGGGGGTATGCGTTTGGATGGGTTGGGGTGTGTGGGTTTTGGTGGGTAGTGATATTTGTGGATGTTGGTGGGATGTGTGGATGGATGTGTGGGTGTGAAAATAGGGGTGTGGGAATGGGTGTGGGGGATGTGTATATGGGTGGAGGATATGTGTATGGGACGGATGCGGGGGATGTGTGTTTATGTGGGTGGAGATGTGTGGATGGTTTGAGGAAGTATGTGTGGGTGGCGGGGTTGTGTGGGTAGGGGATTGTGTTGGGTGGATTGGGGATGCAAGGGCGGGTGGGGAGAAGTGTATGGTGTGTGGGTTCGAGATATGTATGCGGTGTGTTGGTGGGGGATGTGTGCATGATGTGTGGGTGGAGGGTATGTTTGTGGTGGTATGGGTGAGGATATGTGTGTGGGTGGAGGATAGTGGATGGTGTGGGGGATATGTGTGATGGGTGCGGGGAATGTGTGTATGGGTGGGGGTGAGTAGGGGATGTGTGGTGGTTGGGGGAAGTATGTGGGGGTGTGTGGGTGGGAGATGTGTGCGTGGATGGGGAATGAGTGGGTGAGGGTGTGTGAGTGGCTTAGGGATGTGTAGGTGGGTGAGGGAGTTGTATGTGTCGGGGTGGGATGTGTGAGTGGGTGGAGGATGTGTGTGGGTAGGGGTATTGTGATCGAGAGATGTTTGGTTGGGGGTGGGTGGGTGGGTGGGGTGTGGGTGCGTAGTGGAGGATGTATGCGTGAGTGAGTGTGTGTTGGTGGACGGGTAGGGAATGCGTGTGTGGGTGGGGAGAGGTGTGTGGTGTGTTGGTTAGGGATATTGTGTGGGTGAGGTATGTGTGTGTTTTGTGGTGTGTGAGTGGGGGTATGTGGGGTGGATGGGTAAGGGTATCTGTGTGGGTGTGGGTGGGAATATTGTGTGGTATCTGGGTGGGGGATATGTGTGTGGTGTGTAAGTGGGGATGTGTTGGTGAGGGATATGTGTGTGTGTGTGTGGTGCGTGGGTTGGGAATATTGCGTGGTAGGGGGTGTATGTGATGTGCGGGTGGGGGATTGTGTGGTGGGGGATTGGGTTAAGGCACGTGTGGGTGGGTGGAAGTTGTATGTGTGGGTGGTGGGGTGTGTGTGAGTGGTTTGGGGATGTATGGGTGGTTAGAGAGAGATGTGTGTGTGTGTGTGTGGGGGGGGGGTGGTAGGGACATGTCAGTTGGTGGGGATGTGTGTGTATGATTTGGGGATGTGTGAGTGGATGTGCGATGTGTGGGTTGGTGGGGGATTGTGTGCGTGGGTGGGGAATATGTAGTCGATGGAGATGTGGCTGGGGGATGGGTGGTTTGAGGTGTGGGTGGGGAGAGGATGTGTGGGTTAGGATGTGGATGGGCGTGGGATGTGTGGGTTAGTGGGGGAATGTTTGTGGGTGGCGAGTGTGTTTTGGTTGGGGGATCAGGTGAGGGCAGTGTGTGTGGGTGGGGGATGTGCGCGAGGGGGATGGGTCGGTTGGTGGGGTATGTATGTGTCCCTGGTGTGCGTGTGTGTGGGTAGGTGGGGGTATGTGTGTGGGTGGTGTGATGTATGGATAGGTGGGAGATGGGCCTCATAACATGTTAATAAGCCTTGTTTATGTTTACAACATTCATTTCACAATGTTTAATTTTCTTCCTATGTAAATGTATAATCCTCTTGATGAATGAAAGACGAGTGATTGGAAGGGCCGAATGTAAGACGGGCCTGCGCGCCCAATTTGTGACCCTAATAAAGTTGATTTGATTTGATTTGATTTGATTCCTACTAACTGACTAACTTACTGAAGTATTCGTACTAATTGACTAACTTACTGAATCATTCCTACTAATTGACTAACTTACTGAAGTATTCCTACTATCTGACTAACTTACTGAAGTATTCCTACTAAATGACTAACTTACTGAATTATTCCTACTAATTGACACACTTACTGAAGTATTCCTACTAACTGACTAACTTACTGAAGAATTCTACTAATTGACTAACTTACTGAAGTACTCCTACTAATTGACTAAATTACTGAAGTATTCCTACTAATTGACTAACTTACTGAAGTATTCCTAGTAACCGACTAACTTACTGAAGTATTCCTACTAATTGACTAACTTACTGAAGTATTCCTACTAAGTGACTAACTTCCTGAAGTATTCCTACTAATTGACTAACTTACTGAAGTATTCCTACTAAGTTACTAACTTACTGAAGTATTCCTACTAATTGACTAACTTACTGACGTATCCCTACTAACTTACAGGGCACAGAACCTGGTGAAGAATGGATACACGTCCCAACACATTCTGGTCAGTGCGCTCCAGACTAGACAATCCAGACAACACATCCTGGTCAGTGCGCATCAGAGTGGACAGTCCAGATAACACATCCTGGTCAGTGCGCATCAGAGTGGACAGTCCAGACAACACATCCTGGTCAGTGCGCATCAGAGTGGACAGTCCAGACAGCACATCCTGGTCAGTGCGCATCAGAGTGGACAGTCCAGACAACACATCCTGGTCAATGCGCTCCAGACTAGACAATCTAGACAACACATCCTGGTCAATGCGCTCCAGACTAGACAATCTAGACAACACATCCTGGTCAATGCGCTCCAGACTAGACAATCCAGACAACACATCCTGGTCAGTGCGCATCAGAGTGGACAGTCCAGATAACACATCCTGGTCAGTGCGCATCAGAGTGGACAGTCCAGACAACACATCCTGGTCAGTGCGCATCAGAGTGGACAGTCCAGACAGCACATCCTGGTCAGTGCGCATCAGAGTGGACAGTCCAGACAACACATCCTGGTCAGTGCGCATCAGAGTGGACAGTCCAGACAACACACCCTGGTCAGTGCGCATCAAAGTGGACAGTCCAGACAACATATCCTGGTCAGTGCGCATCAGAGTGGACAGTCCAGACAACACATCCTGACCAGGGTGGAGATAGAAATTGAGGCCTGCATGTTTGAGAGTTCTGCTGAAGGTGGGTTTTGTCATCCCCACAGGTGGGCTAGTCATCGACACAGGAGGGCTTGTCATCCCCACAGGTGGGCCAATCATCGACACAGGTGGGCTTGTCATACACACAAGTGGGCTAGGCATTGACACAGGTGGGCTTGCATCCACACAGATGGGCTTGTCATCGAGACAGGTGGGTCTGTTGTTGGATACGTACGGAGCTCACCTTCAGGTGGGAGGAAGAAACTATGAGGGAAGGGAAGACTGCTGTGGGAGGAAGTACTGAGAAGGAAGGGAAGACTGCGATGGAAGGGACAACTGTGAGGGAAGGGAAAACTGCAGTAGGAAGTAGAACTCTGAGGGAGGGGAAGACTGCAGTGGGAGGGAGAAACTGTGAGGGAAGGGAAGACAGCATTGGGAGGGAGAACTGTGGGGGAAGGGAAGACTGCAGTGGTAGGAAGAACTGTGCAGAGAGGGAAGACTGCGGTGGGAGGAAGAACTGTGAGGGAAGGGAAGACTGCAGTGGTAGGAAGAACTGTGCAGAGAGGGAAGACTGCGATGGGAGGAAGAACTGTGAGGGAAGAGAAGACTGCAGTGGTAGGAAGAACTGTGAGAGGACGGAAGACTGCAGTGGTAGGAAGAACTGTGAGAGAAGGGAAGATTGCGGTGGGAGGAAGAACTGTGAGAGAAGGGAAGACTGTGGTGGGAGGAAGAACTGTGAGAGAAGGGAAGACTGCGGTGGGAGGAAGAACTGTGAGAGAAGGGAAGACTGCGGTGGGAGGAAGAACTGTGAGAGAAGGGAAGACTGTGGTGGGAGGAAGAACTGTGAGAGAAGGGAAGACTGCGGTGGGAGGAAGAACTGTGAGAGAAGGGAAGACTGCGGTGGGAGGAAGAACTGTGAGAGAAGGGAAGACTGCGATGGGAGGAAGAACTGTGAGGGAAGGGAAGACTGCGGTGGGAGGAAGAACTGTGAGAGAAGGGAAGACTGCAGTGGTAGGAAGAACTGTGCAGAGAGGGAAGACTGTGGTGGGAGGAAGAACTGTGAGAGAAGGGAAGACTGCAGTGGTAGGAAGAACTGTGCAGAGAGGGAAGACTGTGGTGGGAGGAAGAACTGTGAGAGAAGGGAAGACTGCAGTGGTAGGAAGAACTGTGAGAGAAGGGAAGACTGTGGTGGGAGGAAGAACTGTGCACAGCGGGAAGACTGTGGTGGGAGGAAGAACTGTGCAGAGAGGGAAGACTGTGGTGGGAGGAAGAACTGTGTAGAGAGGGAAGACTGTGGTGGTAGGAAGAACTGTGAGAGAATAGAAGACTGTGGTGGGAGGAAGAACTGTGAGAGAAGGGAAGACTGCAGTGGTAGGAAGAACTGTGAGAGAAGGGAAGACTGTGGTGGGAGGAAGAACTGTGCAGAGAGGGAAGACTGTGGTGGGAGGAAGAACTGTGAGAGAAGGGAAGACTGCGGTGGGAGGAAGCCCTGTGCAGAGAGGGAAGACTGTGGTGGGAGGAAGAACTGTGCAGAGAGGGAAGACTGTGGTGGGAGGAAGAACTGTGCAGAGAGGGAAGACTGTGGTGGGAGGAAGAACTGTGAGAGAAGGGAAGACTGTGGTGGGAGGAAGAACTGTGAGATAAACGAAGACTGCGGTGGTAGGAAGAACTGTGAGAGAAGGGAAGACTGTGGTGGGAGGAAGAACTGTGAGAGAAACGAAGACTGCGGTGGTAGGAAGAACTGTGAGAGAAGGGAAGACTTCAGTGGGAGGAAGAACTGTGAGAGAAGGGAAGACTGCAGTGGTAGGTAGAACTGTGCAGAGAGGGAAGACTGTGGTGGGAGGAAGAACTGTGAGAGAAGGGAAGACTGTGGTGGTAGGAAGAACTGTGCAGAGAGGGAAAACTGTGGTGGGAGGAAGAACTGTGAGAGAAGGGAAGACTGTGGTGGTAGGAAGAACTGTGAGAGAAGGGAAGACTGTGGTGGTAGGAAGAACTGTGCAGAGAGGGAAGACTGTGGTGGGAGGAAGAACTGTGAGAGAAGGGAAGACTGTGGTGGTAGGAAGAACTGTGCAGAGAGGGAAGACTGTGGTGGGAGGAAGAACTGTGAGAGAAGGGAAGACTGTGGTGGTAGGAAGAACTGTGCAGAGAGGGAAGACTGTGGTGAGAGGAAGTACTGTGAGAGAAGGGAAGACTGTGGTGGGAGGAAGAACTGTGCAGAGAGGGAAGACTGCGGTGGGAGGAAGAACTGTGAGAGAAGGGAAGACTGTGGTGGTAGGAAGAACTGTGCAGAGAGGGAAGACTGTGGTGGGAAGAAGAACTGTGAGAGAAGGGAAGACTGCAGTGGGAGGAAGAACTGTGAGAGAAGGGAAGACTGCGGTGGGAGGAAGAACTGTGAGAGAAGGGAAGACTGCAGTGGGAGGAAGAACTGTGCGAGAAGGGAAGACTGCGGTGGGAGGAAGAACTGTGAGAGAAGGGAAGACTGCGATGGGAGGAAGAACTGTGAGAGAAGTGAAGACTGCAGTGGGAGGAAGAACTGTGCAGAGAGGGAAGACTGTGGTGGGAGGAAGAACTGTGAGAGAAGGGAAGACTGTGGTGGTAGGAAGAACTGTGCAGAGAGGGAAGACTGTGGTGGGAGGAAGAACTGTGAGAGAAGGGAAGACTGTGGTGGTAGGAAGAACTGTGAGAGAAGGGAAGACTGTGGTGGTAGGAAGAACTGTGCAGAGAGGGAAGACTGTGGTGGGAGGAAGAACTGTGAGAGAAGGGAAGACTGTGGTGGTAGGAAGAACTGTGCAGAGAGGGAAGACTGTGGTGGGAGGAAGAACTGTGAGAGAAGGGAAGACTGTGGTGGTAGGAAGAACTGTGCAGAGAGGGAAGACTGTGGTGAGAGGAAGTACTGTGAGAGAAGGGAAGACTGTGGTGGGAGGAAGAACTGTGCAGAGAGGGAAGACTGCGGTGGGAGGAAGAACTGTGAGAGAAGGGAAGACTGTGGTGGTAGGAAGAACTGTGCAGAGAGGGAAGACTGTGGTGGGAAGAAGAACTGTGAGAGAAGGGAAGACTGCAGTGGGAGGAAGAACTGTGAGAGAAGGGAAGACTGCGGTGGGAGGAAGAACTGTGAGAGAAGGGAAGACTGCAGTGGGAGGAAGAACTGTGCGAGAAGGGAAGACTGCGGTGGGAGGAAGAACTGTGAGAGAAGGGAAGACTGCGATGGGAGGAAGAACTGTGAGAGAAGTGAAGACTGCAGTGGGAGGAAGAACTGTGCAGAGAGGGAAGACTGTGGTGGGAGGAAGAACTGTGAGAGAAACGAAGACTGCGGTGGTAGGAAGAACTGTGAGAGAAGGGAAGACTGTGGTGGGAGGAAGAACTGTGCAGAGAGGGAAGACTGTGGTGGGAGGAAGAACTGTGAGAGAAGGGAAGACTGTGGTGGGAGGAAGAACTGTGAGAGAAGGGAAGACTGCGGTGGGAGGAAGAACTGTGAGAGAAGGGAAGACTGCGGTGGGATTAAGAACTGTGAGAGAAGGGAAGACTGCGATGGGAGGAAGAACTGTGAGAGAAGGGAAGACTGCGGTGGGAGGAAGAACTGTGAGAGAAGGGAAGACTGCGGTGGGATTAAGAACTGTGAGAGAAGGGAAGACTGCGGTGGGAGGAAGAACTGTGAGAGAAGGGAAGACTGCGGTGGGAGGAAGAACTGTGAGAGAAGGGAAGACTGCGGTGGGAGGAAGAACTGTGAGAGAAGGGAAGACTGCGGTGCCTCGGCCTGGACAACATGTCGCCTGACTTGGAGGTCGTGGCAGTGACTCAAAATTTAACCTGGAGACAGACTTTCACGCAGACATGCTGGAGACAGACTTTCACGCAGACATGCTGGAGACAGACTTTCACGCAGACATGCTGGAGACAGACTTTCACGCAGACATGCTGGAGACAGACTTTCACCCAGACATGCAGGAGACAGACTTTCACCTAAGATATGCAGGAGAAGACTTTCCCCCAGACATGCAGGAGACAGACTTTCACCTAGACATGCAGGAGACAGACTTTCACCCAGACATGCAGGAGACAGACTTTCCCCCAGACATGCAGGAGACAGACTTTCACCCAGACATGCAGGAGACAGACTTTCACCCAGACATGCAGGAGACAGACTTTCACCTAGACATGCAGGAGACAGACTTTCACCTAGACATGCAGGAGACAGACTTTCACCCAGACATGCAGGAGACAGACTTTCACCTAGACATTCAGGAGACAGACTTTCACCCAGACATGCAGGAGACATACTTTCACCCAGACATGCAGGAGACAGACTTTCATCCAGACATGCAGGAGACAGACTTTCACCCAGACATGCAGGAGACAGACTTTCACCCAGACATGCAGGAGACAGACTTTCACCCAGACATGCAGGAGACAGACTTTCACCCAGACATGCAGGAGACAGACTTTCACCCAGACATACAGAAGACAGACATTCACCCAGACATGCAGGAGACAGACTTTCACCCAGACATGCAGGAGACAGACTTTCACCCAGACATGCTGAAGACAGACTTTCACCCAGACTTGCTGGAGACACAGACTTTCACCCAGGCATGCAGGAGACAGACTTTCACCCAGACATGCAGGAGACAGACTTTCACGCAGACATGCTGGAGACAGACTTTCACCCAGACATGCTGGAGACAGACTTTCACCCAGACATGCTGGAGATAGACTTTCACCCAGACATGCTGAAGACAGACGTTCATCTAGACATGCTAAAGACAGACTTTCACCCAGACATGCAGGAGACAGACTTTCACCCAGACATGCTGGAGACAGACTTTCACGCAGACATGCTGGAGACAGACTTTCACGCAGACATGCTGGAGACAGACTTTCACCCAGACATGCTGAAGACAGACGTTCATCTAGACATGCTAAAGACAGACTTTCACCTAGTAATCCTAGAGACAGACTTTCACGCAGACATGCTGGAGACACAGACTTTCACGCAGACATGCTGGAGACACATATTTTCACCCAGACATGCTGAAGACAGACTTTCACCCAGACATGTTGGAGACAGACTTTCACCCGGGCATGCTGGAGACAGACTTTCACCCAGACATGCTGGAGATAGCAGGTCAGCATGGTGGAATGGATAATAACACGCTTTCTAAAACATCCGGTGTGCTGAAGCCGAGGTAAGGGGTTCAACCCCTACACTGGACAGTTGGACAAAAATGTTGACCTGTCGTTCTTGACTTAGGGTTGTAAATTACAAGTACCTCTGAAGTCGGAGTCGGTTCGCCTGATGGCGAAGAACACTATTAATCACAAAAGTACTGGTACTGACTGACTCACGGAAGTACTGGTAATTACTGACTGACTCACAGAAGTACTGATACTAACTGAATGACTCACAGCAGTACTGGTTCTAACAGACTGACTCACTGAAGTATTGGTACTAACTGACTGACTCACAGAAGTACTGGTACTAACTGACTGACTCACAGAAGTACTGGTACTAACGTATTGATTCACAGAAGTACTGGTACTAACTGACTCACCTAAGTACTGGTACTAACTGACTCACTCACCTAAGTACTGGTACTAACTGACTGACTCACCTAAGTACTGGTACTAACTGACTGACTCACCTAAGTACTGGTACTAACTGACTGACTCACAGAAGTACAGGTACTAACTGACTGACTCACAGAAGTACAGGTACTAACTGACTGACTCACAGAATTACTGGTACTAACTGACTGACTCACAGAATTACTTGTACTAACTGACTGACTCACAGAATTACTTGTACTAACTGATTGACTCACAGAATTACTTGTACTAACTGACTGACTCACAGAATTACTTGTACTAACTGACTGACTCACAGAATTACTGGTACTAACTGACTGACTCACAGAATTACTGGTACTAACTGACTGACTCACAGAATTACTTGTACTAACTGACTGACTCACAGAATTACTTGTACTAACTGACTGACTCACAGAATTACTTGTACTAACTGACTGACTCACAGAAGTACTGGTACTAACTGACTGACTCACAGAATTACTTGTACTAACTGACTGACTCACAGAATTACTTGTACTAACTGACTTACTCACAGAATTACTTGTACTAACTGACTGACTCACAGAATTACTTGTACTAACTGACTTACTCACAGAATTACTGGTACTAACTGACTGACTCACAGAATTACTTGTACTAACTGACTTACTCACAGAATTACTTGTACTAACTGACTGACTCACAGAATTACTGGTACTAACTGACTGACTCACAGAATTACTGGTACTAACTGACTGACTCACAGAATTACTTGTACTAACTGACTGACTCACAGAATTACTTGTACTAACTGACTGACTCACAGAATTACTTGTACAAACTGACTGACTCACAGATTTACTTGTACTAACTGACTGACTCACAGAAGTACAGGTACAAACTGACTGACTCACAGAAGTACAGGTACTAACTGACTGACTCACAGAAGTACAGGTACTAACTGACTGACTCACAGAATTACTTGTACTAACTGACTGACTCACTGAAGTACTGGTACTAACTGACTGACTCACAGAAGTACTGGTACTAACTGACTGACTCACAGAAGTACAGGTACTAATGACTGACTCCAGAATTATCTTGTACTAACTGACTGTCTCACAGAATTACTTGTACTTACTGACTGACTCACAGAAGTACAGGTACTAACTGACTGACTCGCAGAAGTACAGGTACTAACTGACTGACTCACGGAAGTACTTGTACTTACTGACTGACTCACAGAAGTACAGGTACTAACTGACTGACTCACAGAATTACTTGTACTAACTGACTGTCTCACAGAATTACTTGTACTTACTGACTGACTCACAGAAGTACAGGTACTAACTGACTGACTCACAGAAGTACAGGTACTAACTGACTGACTCACGGAAGCACTGTCCTCCGGAAGGAGCTCCAGACGACGAAGGTGACCTTGCTGCAGATGGTGCTGACCTCGGAGCTGAGCGAGAAGAACAAGGGCATGCCGTTCAGGCCGTAGATGACGGTGCCCAGCTTGCCGTTTATGGTGTTGGGCACGATGTTGCCCCAGCCTGGCACAGAGAAAACACGGTTACCTGGCTGTCTCACCTGGCACAGAGAAAACACGGTTACCTGGCTGTCTCACCTGGCCGAGAGAAAACAGCGTTACCTGCCTGTCTCACCCGGCCGAAAGAAAACAGGGAAATCCGAGAGAAAACAGGGTTACCTGGCTGTTTCACCTGGCCGAGAGAAAACAGAGTTACCAGCCTGTCTCACCTGGCCGAGAGAAAACAGCGTTACCTGGCTGTCTCACCTGGCCGAGATAAAACAGGGTTCCCTCCCTTTCCCTCACCTGGCCGAGAAAAAACGCGTTCCCTGCCGTCCACCTGGCCGAGAGAAAACAGCGTTACCTGGCTGGTCTCACCTGGCCGAGATAAAACAGGGTTACCTGCCTGTCTCACCTGGCCGAGAGAAAAAAGCGTTACCTGCCTGTCCCACCTGGCCGAGAGAAAACAGCGTTACCTGCCTGCCTCACCTGGCCGAGATAAAACAGGGTTACCTACCTTTCTCACCTGGCCGAGAGAAAACAGCGTTACCTGCCTGTCTCACCTGATTGAGAGAAAACAGGGTTACCTGCCTTCTCACCTGGCCGAGAGAAAACAGCGTTACCTGCCTGTCTCACCGGGCCCGAGAAAAAACGCGTTACCTGGCTGGTCTCACCGGGCCCGAGAAAAAAAGGGGGTTTACCTGCCTGTCTCACCTGGCCGAGAGAAAACAGCGTTACCGGGCTTTCCCCTGCCGAGATAAAACAGGTTACCTGCCTTCCACCGGGCCGAGAGAAAACAGCGTTACCTGCCTGTCTCACCTGGCCGAGAAAAAACAGCGTTACCTGGCTGGTCTCACCTGGCCGAGATAAAACAGGGTTACCTGCCTGTCTCACCTGGCCGAGAGAAAAAAGCGTTACCTGCCTGTCTCACCTGGCCGAGAGAAAACAGGGTTACCTACCTGTCTCACCTGGCCGAGAGAAAACAGCGTTACCTGCCTGTCTCACCTGATTGAGAGAAAACAGGGTTACCTGCCTTCTCACCTGGCCGAGAGAAAACAGCGTTACCTGCCTGTCTCACCTGGCCGAGAGAAAACAGCGTTACCTGGCTGGTCTCACCTGGCCGAGATAAAACAGGGTTACCTGCCTGTCTCACCTGGCCGAGAAAAAAAAAGCGTTACCTGCCTGTCTCACCTGGCCGAGAGAAAACAGCGTTACCTGCCTGCCTCACCTGGCCGAGATAAAACAGGGTTACCTACCTGTCTCACCTGGCCGAGAGAAAACAGCGTTACCTGCCTGTCTCACCTGATTTAGAGAAAACAGCGTTACCTGCCTGTCTCACCTGGCCGAGAGAAAACAGCATTACCTGGTTATCACACCTGGCCGAGAGAAAACGGGGGGGGGGGGGGGGGGGGGGGTTCCGAGAGAAACAGGGTTATTTGACAGTTTCGCCTGGCCGAGAGAAAACAGGATTACCTGGCTTTTTCACCTGCTTCGCCAATACTTATTGAAGGAGAATATTTTCGATCCCGACACTGGCTCATGTTTCCACATCTCCTTGCCCAGGAACCATACAAGTCTAGTGATGTGTGATCGCCTCCACTTTACGACAGACAAGAGAAGTCTAGTCATATTTATTTTGATGTTTTTCCACATCTACAGCACGGGAGGGAAGTCTTGTTCTCTTCCACACTCCCAACAGACGAGAGAGACCCACCACCAGTTTTTGACAACAGAGCGGTGTGATGATTGTACCCACCTATGATTGTGATGATTGTAGCCATATATGGTTGTGATGATTGTACCCACCTATGGTTGTGATGATTGTATCCACCTGTGGTTGTGGTGATTGTATCCACCTATAGTTGTGATGATTGTACCCACCTATAGTTGTGATGAATGTAAACATCTATAGTTGATGATTGTACCCACCTGTGGTTATGATGATTGTACCCATCTATGGTTCTGATGATTGTCCCACCTATGGTTGTGATGATTGTACCCATCTATGGTTGTGATGATTGTAGCCACCTGTGGTTGTGATTATTGTACCCACCTATGGTTGTGATGATTGTACCCACCTTTAGTTGTGATGATTGTACACACCTGTGGTATAATGATTGTACCCACCTGTGGTTGTGATGATTGTACCCATCTATGGTTGTGATGATTGTACCCACCTATGGTTGTGATGATTGTACCCATCTATGGTTGTGATGATTGTACCCACCTGTGGTTGTGATGATTGTACCCACCTATAGTTGTGATGAATGTAAACATCTATAGTTGATGATTGTACCCACCTGTGGTTGTGATGAATGTAAACATCTATAGTTGATGATTGTACCCACCTGTGGTTGTGATGATTGTACCCATCTATGGTTGTGATGATTGTACCCACCTGTGGTTGTGATGATTGTACACACCTGTGGTATAGTGATTGTACCCACCTGTGGTTGTGATGATTGTACCCATCTATGGTTGTGATGATTGTACCCACCTGTGGTTGTGATGATTGTACACACCTGTGGTATAATGATTGTACCCACCTATTGGTGTGATGATTGTACCCACCTATTGTTGTAATGATTGTACCGAATGTAGTTGTGATGATTGTACCCATCTATGGTTGTGATGATTGTACCTACCTATGGTTGTAATGACCGAGTAGCAGTAAATGATGGCGCCCTCGTAACTCCACAACTTGAGACTGGCCAGGCTGTCGTTAGTTGACGCCATCTCAAATGTTGCCCGTTTCCGGTAGAAGTTTGCTGTTGGGGAGAACACACATATACATCATTATATGTTAGAAATGTGCTGAGGAGCGCGCGCGCGCGCACACACACACACACACACATTATATGTTAGAAAAGTGCTGAGGAGGACGCACACATTCACCATTATATGTTAGAAATGTACCGAGGAGCTCATACAGATACAACATTATATGTTAGAAATGTACTGAGAAGTACATACATATACATTATATGATAATAATTTGTTGATAAGAAACTACATAAATATACAACAGTATCTCTTGAGAATCTGTTGATGAGAAACTACACACATATACATCATTATGCGCTAGAAATGTCCTGTTGGGGAGGAGACACATACTCGGTGATAATGAGCGCGCTTGTTGCTTCCCTCAAGGAGGAGACACATCCTCGGTGATAGTGAGCGCGCTTGTTGCTTCCCTCAAGGAGGAGACACATCCTCGGTGATAGTGACCGCGCTTGCTGCTTCCCTCAAGGAGGAGACACATCCTCGGTGATAGTGACCGCGCTTGCTGCTTCCCTCAAGGAGGAGACACATCCTCGGTGATAGTGAGCGCGCTTGTTGCTTCCCTCAAGGAGGAGACACATCCTCGGTGATAGTGACCGCGCTTGTTGCTTCCCTCAAGGAGGAGACACATCCTCGGTGATAGTGACCGCGCTTGTTGCTTCCCTCAAGGAGGAGACACATCCTCGGTGATAGTGACCGCGCTTGTTGCTTCCCTCAAGGAGGAGACACATCCTCGGTGATAGTGAGCGCGCTTGTTGCTTCCCTCAAGGAGGAGACACATCCTCGGTGATAGTGACCGCGCTTGCTGCTTCCCTCAAGGACTCCGGGAAGACCCGGCACAATTATCTCCTGTGGAGGTTGCCAGATGGTGCCTGACTCGCTGTGCGTGCAGTGGCCACAGGAATGATGCATGTCCTCAAACATGAGCTGCACTCTGCTGGCAGGTTCTCAACACTGTTTCTGTGTCCAGTCACACACATCGACAACACTTACACACCAGAGTCAGACACACAGACAGCACTTACACACCAGAGTCAGACACACAGACAGCACTTGCACAGTAGTCAATATTAGAGCACTTCATGGTTGTGTGGTGTGTGTTGTGTGTGTGGTGTGTGTGTGTGTTTGGGCGTGTGAGCGTGCGTGTGTATGTGGCAGCACTGCCCCAGCTAAAGCTCGTGTGTGTGTGTGTGTGGGTGTGCTGTGTGTGTTGTGTGTGTGTGTGCTGTGTGTGTGTGCTGTGTGTTGTGCTGTGTGTGTGTGATGTGTGTGTTGTGTGTGTGTGCTGTGTGTGTTGTGTGTGTGTGTGTGCTGTGTGTGCTCTGTGTGTGTTGTGTGTGCTGTGTGTGTGCTGTGTGTTGTGCTGTGTGTGTGTGTGTGCTGTGTGTGCTCTGTGTGCTCTGTGTGTTGTGAGTGTGTGCTGTGTGTGCTGTGTGTGTGTGCTGTGTGTGCTGTGTGTGTGCTGTGTGTGTTGTGTGTGTGTGCTGTGTGTGTGTGTGTTGTGTGTGTGTGCTGTGTGTGCTGTGTGTGTGTGCTGTGTGTGTTGTGCTGTGTGTATGTGCCATGTGTGTGTGCCATGTGTATGTGTATGTGCCATGTGTGTGCCATGTGTATGCCATGTGTATGTGCCATGTGTATGTGCCATGTGTATATGCCATGTGTGTGCCATGTGTATGTGTCATGTGTATGTGCCATGTGTATGTGCCATGTGTATATGCCATGTGTATGTGCCATGTGTGTGCCATGTGTGTGCCATGTGTATATGCCATGTGTATGTGCCATGTGTATGTGCCATGTGTATGTGCCATGTGTATGTTCCATGTGTATGTGCCATGTGTATGTGCCATGTGTATGTTCCATGTGTATATGCCATGTGTGTGCCATGTGTATGTGTCATGTGTATGTGCCATGTGTATATGCCATGTGTATGTGCCATGTGTGTGCCATGTGTATATGCCATGTGTGTGCCATGTGTATATGCCATGTGTGTGCCATGTGTATGTGCCATGTGTATGTGCCATGTGTATGTGCCATGTGTATGTGCCATGTGTGTGCCATGTGTATGTTCCATGTGTATATGCCATGTGTATGTTCCATGTGTATATGCCATATGTGTATATGCCATGTGTGTATGTGCCATGTGTATGTGCCATGTGTGTATGTGCCATGTGTATGTGCCATGTGTATATGCCATGTGTGTATATGCCATGTATATGTGTATATGCCATGTGTATGTGCCATGTGTATGTGCCATGTGTGTATATGCCATGTGTATGTGCCATGTATATGTGTATGTGCCATGTGTATGTGCCATGTGTGTATATGCCATGTGTATGTGCCATGTGTATGTGCCATGTGTATATGCCATGTGTATATGCCATGTGTATGTGCCATGTGTGTATATGCCATGTGTATGTGCCATGTGTATGTGTATGTGCCATGTGTATGTGCCATGTGTGTATATGCCATGTGTATGTGCCATGTGTAAGTGTATGTGCCATGTGTATGTGCCATGTGTATGTGCCATGTGTAAGTGTATGTGCCATGTGTATGTGCCATGTGTATGTGCCATGTGTATGTGCCATGTGTAAGTGTATGTGCCATGTGTATGTGCCATGTGTATGTGCCATGTGTAAGTGTATGTGCCATGTGTATGTGCCATGTGTAAGTGTATGTGCCATGTGTATGTGTCATGTGTGTATATGCCATGTGTATGTGCCATGTGTATGTGTATGTGCCATGTGTATTTGCCATGTGTGTATATGCTATGTGTATGTGCCATGTGTATGTGTATGTGCCATGTGTATGTGTATGTGCCATGTGTATGTGTATGTGCCATGTGTGTATATGCCATGTGTATGTGTATGTGCCATGTGTATGTGCCATGTGTATGTGTATATGCCATGTGTATGTGCCATGTGTATGTGTATGTGCCATGTGTATGTGCCATGTGTATGTGTATGTGCCATGTGTATGTGCCATGTGTATGTGTATGTGCCATGTGTATGTGTATGTGCCATGTGTATGTGCCATGTGTATGTGCCATGTGTATGTGTATGTGCCATGTGTATGTGTATGTGCCATGCGTATGTGCCATGTGTATGTGTATGTGCCATGTGTATGTGTATATGCCATGTGTATGTGCCATGTGTATGTGCCATGTGAATGTATGTGCCATGTGTAGGTGCCATGTGTATGTGCCATGTGTATGTGTATGTGCCATGTGTATGTGTATGTGCCATGTGTGTATATGCCATGTGTATGTGCCATGTGTATGTGCCTATGTGCATGTGTATGTGTATAGCCATGTGTATGTGTCATGTGCTATGTGTATGTGCCATGTGTATGTGTATGTGCCATGTTTATGTGTATGTGCCATGTGTATGTGCCATGTGTATGTGCCATGTGTATGTGTATGTGCCATGTGTATGTGTATATGCCATGTGTATGTGTATGTGCCATGTGTATGTGTATGTGTCATTTGTATGTGTATGTGTCATTTGTATGTGCCATGTGTATGTGCCATGTGTATGTGCCATGTGTATGTGCCATGTGTATGTACCATGTGTATGTGCCATGTGTATGTGCCATGTGTATGTGCCATGTGTATGTGCCATGTGTATGTGCCATGTGTATGTGTATGTGCCATGTGTATGTGCCATGTGTATGTGTATGTGCCATGTGTATGTGCCATGTGTATGTGCCATGTGTATGTGCCATGTGTGTATATGCCATGTGTATGTGCCATGTGTATGTGTATGTGCCATGTGTATGTGTATGTGCCATTTGTATGTGCCATGTGTATGTGCCATGTGTATGTGCCATGTGTATGTGCCATGTGTATGTGCCATGTGTATGTGCCATGTGTATGTGCCATGTGTATGTGCCATGTGTATGTGTATATGCCATGTGTATGTACCATGTGTATGTGCCATGTGTATGTGTATGTGCCATGTGTATGTGCCATGTGTATATGCCATGTGTATATGCCATGTGTATGTGTATATGCCATGTGTATGTGCCATGTGTATGTGCCATGTGTATGTGTATATGCCATGTGTATATGCCATGTGTATGTGTATATGCCATGTGTATGTGTATGTGCCATGTGTATGTGTATATGCCATGTGTATATGCCATGTTATGTGCCATGTGTATGTGCCATGTGTATGTGTATATGCCATGTGTATATGCCATGTGTATGTGCCATGTGTATGTGCCATGTGTATGTGTATGTGCCATGTGTATATGCCATGTGTATGTGCCATGTGTATGTGTATATGCCATGTGTATGTGTATATGCCATGTGTATATGTCATGTGTATATGTCATGTGTATGTGCCATGTGTATGTGTATATGCCATGTGTATGTGCCATGTGTATGTGTATATGCCATGTGTATGTGCCATGTGTGTATATGCCATGTGTATGTGCCATGTGTATATGCCATGTGTATATGCCATGTGTATGTGCCATGTGTATGTGTATATGCCATGTGTATGTGCCATGTGTATGTGTATATGCCATGTGTATATGCCATGTGTATGTGTTATGTGTATATGTATATGCCATGTGTATGTGCCATGTGTATGTGCCATGTGTATGTGTATATGCCATGTGTATGTGCCATGTGTATGTGCCATGTGTATGTGTATATGCCATGTGTATATGTCATGTGTATATGTCATGTGTATGTGCCATGTGTATGTGCCATGTGTATATGCCATGTGTATATGCCATGTGTATGTGTATATGCCATGTGTATATGCCATGTGTATGTGCCATGTGTATGTGCCATGTGTATGTGTATGTGCCATGTGTATATGCCATGTGTATATGCCATGTGTATGTGCCATGTGTATGTGTATATGCCATGTGTATGTGCCATGTGTGTATATGCCATGTGTATGTGCCATGTGTATATGCCATGTGTATATGCCATGTGTATGTGCCATGTGTATGTGTCTATGCCATGTGTATGTGCCATGTGTATGTGTATATGCCATGTGTATATGCCATGTGTATGTGCCATGTGTATGTGCCATGTGTATGTGCCATGTGTATGTGTATATGCCATGTGTATATGTCATGTGTATATGCCATGTGTATGTGCCATGTGTATGTGCCATGTGTATGTGTATATGCCATGTGTATGTGTATATGCCATGTGTATGTGCCATGTGTATGTGCCATGTGTATGTGCTATGTGTATGTGCCATGTGTATGTGCCATGTGTATATGCCATGTGTATGTGCCATGTGTATGTGTATATGCCATGTGTGTGTGCCATGTGTATATGCCATGTGTATATGCCATGTGTATGTACCATGTGTATGTGCCATGTGTATGTGCCATGTGTATGTGCCATGTGTATGTGCCATGTGTATGTGCCATGTGTATGTGCCATGTGTATGTGTTCAATGTGTGTGTGCCATGTGTGTGTGCTGTGTGCAGCACTGACCCAGCTGTAGTTCGTACAAGGCCAACTTGGCGCTGGCGTTGCCCCGGTAGTACTCCTCGGGTCCCAGGCCCAGGGCGATGATGTGGTCGACCAGCGTGTCGCGCTCCTCCTCCAGGTTGTTCTTCAGGGACTCTTCTCTGGGAGCCTCGATCCTGCAAGTGTCCCAATGTATTGGGTTAGATGGGTCGTCTTCTTCCTATTATTATTACTACTACTACTACTACTACTACTACTACTACTACTACTACTACTACTACTACTACTACTACTACTACTACTACTACTACTACTACTATTATCTCGGAACAGTCATAACATATGATGGGAGATGCCTTGAAGAGATTAGAACAAAAATCACCATGGCGAAGGTAGCCTTTTGCAAGATGGAAAATATATTGACCAATACAATTATATCAAATAAAACGAGAAAAAGAGTGTTGAGTGCCACAAGGTAGGTGCCCGTTACACGCTAGACAGAGATTAGAAGGAGAATTCCCGACTATGCACTGAATCCAAGAGATGTGGGAATGCGTCACGGGAATGACAACGTAATGACGGAACGTAAACATAATATACGCTGTGTGACTTTCGAACGGAGAGGTCGCGGTTCCAAGGTGGCGAAGGACGAAGGCGGCTACTGAAGAAATAGAAGGCTGGCAGTGAAATCATTCAAGGATATGGATAGATTATGACATATCTGGAAAGCGCCATGGATTTGTAAAGACGGGAAAACGCTAGACGACAGATTCGGATGAGAACGACAGAGAGGACGATCTGGAAGAACAGAAGGGAAATGAAGGTTATTAAATGTCGGTAGGGAAAAGGCAGGATTAGATATCAAGGTTGGTGTAATATAAGAATTAGGCCCTTCTCGGCGGCACGAGAAACTAATTTATTTACTAACTAATAGATGTGACTGTCTTGTGAATTCCGGATTAAAACGGATATGAACTTTTCTCGAGCGTCGGCATTGTACTTTAATTCCCGTTCGCCAATCAGTTCTGCAAGTTGTATTTCACCGTTTCGTTAATGAGCCAAGTGCCACATTGTTAATAAACCCAGCGAGAGTACCATGGCTTTACATTGAAGAAAGGAGTGATTAGCGTGTTGGCATTGAGGTGCTACATAGAGCCTGTACTTTTGTATAGATGTGAAGCGTGGACAATGAGCAGTCAAGCTGAAAAACATCTGATGGCTGTAGAAATGTGGTTTCTGGGGAGAATGCAAAGAATACCATGGACAGACAGAAAAACCAATGACCAAGTACTACAGGCGATACATTTTTTTTTTTTTTTTTTGCATATCCTTTACAGGACATCGCTGTCAACATCAGCATCTTTCAGCTGATTGTTGATTTATTGGCAAGATTACGCTCAGTAGTGTGCCATTGCTTTCTGAGCGCCGGCTCACATACCCCGTAAGTTACCGACGCGATTCGAATCACTGCAGATTCTCACCGTCGTCACGTTACCTACGAGAGTATACGAGATTACGGAGAAAAGTCGCTAACCTCTAGGCCAGGAAGCCGGCCACAGGAGACAAATGAAAATCGTAAATTGATTAGAGAAATTAGACGTAGACAGTCAAAATGTTTTTGACATGTTATGAGAAGAAATGAAATGGAGAACTTGGTGACAGCTGGCAAGATCGAAGGGAACAGACCAAGAGGAAGACCGAGAAGTAAATACCTGGATGGCTTGGCCACATAACATGTGCGAGACAGGAACACTGAGCTGATCCACGACTCTGGTGATCGAGTGAAATGGCGAGTCATGACCGTCCAGGCTTTCCGGCATGGCACATGATTGATTGATTGATTGCACGTGTAATCTAATTGTAGGGACACCGTGTAATACAGGAATTATTGTGGTAATATTCTACGTGTAATCTAATTGTGGGGACACTGAACAGACTGTCAGACAGACTTGTGTGCTCAAGTCTTGACCGTTCCTTCCTTCCTTCAGGAGATGACGATGACGTCATTGTCAGGGAACACAAATCAGATATCATCAAGCGCCACTCAGGGCAAATAGTCCATTCAGTGTCCCAGTGTCGTGTGCTATCTAAATCACACTCTTTCCTTCAATGGTCCGTCTTGTACCCTGGGACCAACACATATCTGTGTTGTCTAGACTCTCCACTTCTATATTGATATGTAGAGGTACCCTGCAGTCTCGTTTAGCCTGTCCTCTTCTACCCTGGGGTGTCTACGCATCCTACAGTCTCGTTTAGTCTTTCTTCTTCTAACCTGGGATGTAGAGGTACCCTACAGTCTTGTTTAGTCTTTCCTCTTCTAACCTGGGATGTAGAGGTACCCTACAGTCTCGTTTAGTCTTTCCTCTTCTAACCTGGGATGTAGAGGTACCCTACAGTCTTGTTTAGCCTCTCCTCTTCTATCCTGGGGTGTCTACGCATCCTACAGTCTCGTTTAGTCTTTCGTCTTCTAACCTGGGATGTAGAGGTACCCTACAGTCTCGTTTAGCCTCTCCTCTTCTACCCTGGGGTGTAAGGATGCCTAACAAAGACTAACCACGCAAATCTCAATGGGTTCACGAACGAACGAACGAACTTTATTTTAAAAGGGTAACAAATTGGGCACGCAGGCCCGTCTTACATTCGGCCCTTTCGATCACTCATCTTTCATTCATCAAATGTGCATGTTACATTTACATAGGGAAAAAAACATTGTCAAATTGATTTTGTAAGCATAAACAATGCATATTACGCATGATACATTCACATGGGGAAAAAAACATTGTCAAATGAAAGTTGTAAACATAAACAGTGCATATTGCAATGTTGTGAGACACATCCCCCATCCACCCTCACACCCCGCAGCCACCCACACATCCCTCAGCCACCCACACATCCCCCACCCACCACACCCCCACCCACCCACACATACCTCCACGCACTCACACAGACTCAGGCAAACATACATGCCGCCACCCACCCACCGATCCCCCACCCACACACATTTCCCCACCCACACATACATCCCCCACCCATCCCATAACCGACACGCACACACCCACCCACATATTCTCCACCACCCACCCACACACCCGCAACCACCCAGCAAAACACACATCACAAAACCACACACACATACCCCCGTAAACCCACACATCCCGCACCTATCCATACATACATCCTGCACCCTCACAATTTTCCCCATCCACCCACACACACACACATCAGCCAACCTACACCCACTCACCCACCCAATATCCGCCACCTCTCAACAACACATCCTCCATCTATACACACACCCCCACCCACAAACACATCTCCCCATCTGCCCACACATATCACCTTAAATTTAGCTGAGATTGAGCACGACAGACACGACCTGACCACAACCAAGTATGTACTCACGCTAGAAACAGCCAGGCGCCCAGCAACAAGTAGGTCATGTTGATGATAAAGAGGCCGAAGGTGGATGTCAGCATCCTCATAAACTGGGCCAGCATGCCGGAGCCGCCAGCCTTGGGTTGCATGGCAACAGATGGTTGTGTTGGTCAGGCACCAGACTACACTCACCTGCAACAACAACAAGTTGCTGTCTGCATGAGGGACACCGTGGTTCAACATTGTCCTGTCTGCATGAGGGACACCGTGGTTCAACATTGTCCTGTCTGCATGAGGGACACCGTGGTTCAACATTGTCCTGTCTGCGTGAGGGACACCGTGGTTCAACATTGTCCTGTCTGCATGAGGGACACCGTGGTTCAACATTGTCCTGTCAGCATGAGGGACACCAAGGTTCAACATTGTCCTGTCTGCGTGAGGGACACCAAGGTTCACTACTGTCCTGTCTGCATGAGGGACACCAAGGTTCAGTAATGTCCTGTCTGCGTGAGGGACACCGTGGTTCAACATTGTCCTGTCTGCATGAGGGACACCGTGGTTCAACATTGTCCTGTCTGCGTGAGGGACACCAAGGTTCACTACTGTCCTGTCTGCGTGAGGGACACCAAGGTTGAGTACTGTCCTGTCTGCGTGAGGGACACCAAGGTTGAGTACTGTCCTGTCTACATGAGGGACACCAACGTTCAGTACTGTCCTGTCTACATGAGGGACATCCAAGGTTCAACATTGTCCTGTCTACATGAGGGACACCAAGGTTCAACATTGTCTTGTCTACATGAGGGACACCGAGGTTCAACATTGTCCTGTCTACATGAGGGACACCGAGGTTCAACATTGTCCTGTATGTCTGCCTCATGCCCTCCCGTGCAGTTGATGCATCAATGACAGCGAGAAGGTTGTCGTCGTGTCTACATGAGGGACACCAAGGTTCAGTACTGTCCTGTCTACATGAGGGACACCAAGGTTCAGTACTGTCCTGTCTACATGTGGGACACCATGGTTCAGTACTGTCCTGTCTACATGAGGGACACCAAGGTTCAGTACTGTCCTTTCTACATGAGGGACACCAAGTTTCAGTACTGTCCTGTCTACATGAGGGACACCAAGCTTCAGTACTGTCCTGTCTATATGAGGGACACCATGGTTCAGTACTGTCCTGTCTACATGAGGGGACACCAAGGTTCAGTACTGTCCTGTCTACATGAGGGACACCAAGGCTCAGTACTGTCCTGTCTACATGAGGGACACCAAGCTTCAGTACTGTCCTGTCTATATGAGGGACACCATGGTTCAGTACTGTCCTGTCTACATGAGGGACACCAAGGTTCAGTACTGTCCTGTCTACATGAGGGACACCATGATTCAGTACTGTCCTGTCTACATGAGGGACACCAAGGTTCAGTACTGTCCTGTCTACATGAGGGACACCATGGTTCAGTACTGTCCTGTCTACATGAGGGACACCAAGTTCCAGTACTGTACTGTCTACATGAGGGACACAAAGGTTCAGTACTGTCCTGTCTGCAAGAGGGACACCGAGGTTTAACATTGTCCTGTCTGCAAGAGGGACACCAAGGTTCAGTACTGTCCTGTCTACACGAGGGACACCAAGGTTCAGTACTGTCCTGTCTACATGAGGGACACCAAGGTTCAGTACTGTCCTGTCTACATGAGGGACACCATGGTTCAGTACTGTCCTGTCTGCAAGAGGGACACCGAGGTTCAACATTGTCCTGTCTGCAAGAGGGACACCAAGGTTCAGTACTGTCCTGTCTACATGACGGACACCAAGGTTCAGTACTGTCCTGTCTACATGAGGGACACCATGGTTCAGTACTGTCCTGTCTACATGAGAGACACCAAGGTTCAGTACTGTCCTGTCTACATGAGGGACACCAAGGTTCAGTACTGTCCTGTCTACATGAGGGACACCAAGTTTCAGTACTGTCCTGTCTACATGAGGGACACCAAGCTTCAGTACTGTCCTGTCTATATGAGGGACACCATGGTTCAGTACTGTCCTGTCTACACGAGGGACACCAAGGTTCAGTACTGTCCTATCTACATGAGGGACACCAAGGCTCAGTACTGTCCTGTCTACATGAGGGACACCATGGTTCAGTACTGTCCTGTCTACATGAGGGACACCAAGTTTCAGTACTGTCCTGTCTACATGAGGGACACCAAGGTTCAGTACTGTCCTGTCTACATGAGGGACACCATGATTCAGTACTGTCCTGTCTACATGAGGGACACCAAGGTTCAGTACTGTCCTGTCTACATGAGGGACACCAAGGTTCAGTACTGTCCTGTCTACATGAGGGACACCATGGTTCAGTACTGTCCTGTCTACATGAGGGACACCAAGTTTCAGTACTGTACTGTCTACATGAGGGAAACAAAGGTTCAGTACTGTCCTGTCTGCAAGAGGGACACCAAGGTTCAGTACTGTCCTGTCTACATGAGGGACACCAAGGTTCAGTACTGTCCTGTCTACATGAGGGACACCGAGGTTCAACATTGTCCTGTCTACATGAGGGACACCGAGGTTCAACATTGTCCTGTCTACATGAGGGACACCGAGGTTCAACATTGTCCGGTCTACATGAGGGACACCAAGGTTCAACATTGTCCTGTATGTCTGCCTCATGCCCTTTCGTGCAGTTGATGCATCAATGACAGCGAGAAAGTTGTCGTCCTGTCTACATGAGGGACACCGAGGTTCAGTACTGTCCTATCTGCAAGAGGGACACCAAGGTTCAGTACTGTCCTGTCTACATGAGGGACACCAAGGTTCAGTACTGTACTGTCTACATGAGGGACACCGAGGTTCAACATTGTCCTGTCTACATGAGGGACACCAAGGTTCAACATTGTCCTGTCTACATGAGGGACACCGAGGTTCAACATTGTCCTGTCTACATGAGGGACACCGAGGTTCAACATTGCCCTGTCTACATGAGGGACACCGAGGTTCAACATTGTCCTGTCTACATGAGGGACACAGAGGTTCAACATTGTCCTGTCTGCAAGAGGGACACTAAGGTTCAACATTGCCCTGTCTGCAAGAGGGACACCAAGGTTCAGTACTGTCCTGTCTACACTGACGGACACCAAGGTTGAGTACTGTCCTGTCTACATGAGGGACACCAACGTTCAGTACTGTCCTGTCTACATGAGGGACATCCAAGGTTCAACATTGTCCTGTCTACATGAGGGACACCAAGGTTCAACATTGTCTTGTCTACATGAGGGACACCGAGGTTCAACATTGTCCTGTCTACATGAGGGACACCGAGGTTCAACATTGTCCTGTATGTCTGCCTCATGCCCTCCCGTGCAGTTGAATGCATCAATGACAGCGAGAAGGTTGTCGTCGTGTCTACATGAGGGACACCAAGGTTCAGTACTGTCCTGTCTACATGAGGGACACCAAGGTTCAGTACTGTCCTGTCTACATGTGGGACACCATGGTTCAGTACTGTCCTGTCTACATGAGGGACACCAAGGTTCAGTACTGTCCTTTCTACATGAGGGACATCAAGTTTCAGTACTGTCCTGTCTACATGAGGGACACCAAGCTTCAGTACTGTCCTGTCTATATGAGGGACACCATGGTTCAGTACTGTCCTGTCTACATGAGGGACACCAAGGTTCAGTACTGTCCTGTCTACATGAGGGACACCAAGGCTCAGTACTGTCCTGTCTACATGAGGGACACCAAGCTTCAGTACTGTCCTGTCTATATGAGGGACACCATGGTTCAGTACTGTCCTGTCTACATGAGGGACACCAAGGTTCAGTACTGTCCTGTCTACATGAGGGACACCATGATTCAGTACTGTCCTGTCTACATGAGGGACACCAAGGTTCAGTACTGTCCTGTCTACATGAGGGACACCATGGTTCAGTACTGTCCTGTCTACATGAGGGACACCAAGTTCCAGTACTGTACTGTCTACATGAGGGACACAAAGGTTCAGTACTGTCCTGTCTGCAAGAGGGACACCGAGGTTTAACATTGTCCTGTCTGCAAGAGGGACACCAAGGTTCAGTACTGTCCTGTCTACACGAGGGACACCAAGGTTCAGTACTGTCCTGTCTACATGAGGGACACCAAGGTTCAGTACTGTCCTGTCTACATGAGGGACACCATGGTTCAGTACTGTCCTGTCTGCAAGAGGGACACCGAGGTTCAACATTGTCCTGTCTGCAAGAGGGACACCAAGGTTCAGTACTGTCCTGTCTACATGACGGACACCAAGGTTCAGTACTGTCCTGTCTACATGAGGGACACCATGGTTCAGTACTGTCCTGTCTACATGAGAGACACCAAGGTTCAGTACTGTCCTGTCTACATGAGGGACACCAAGGTTCAGTACTGTCCTGTCTACATGAGGGACACCAAGTTTCAGTACTGTCCTGTCTACATGAGGGACACCAAGCTTCAGTACTGTCCTGTCTATATGAGGGACACCATGGTTCAGTACTGTCCTGTCTACACGAGGGACACCAAGGTTCAGTACTGTCCTATCTACATGAGGGACACCAAGGCTCAGTACTGTCCTGTCTACATGAGGGACACCATGGTTCAGTACTGTCCTGTCTACATGAGGGACACCAAGTTTCAGTACTGTCCTGTCTACATGAGGGACACCAAGGTTCAGTACTGTCCTGTCTACATGAGGGACACCATGATTCAGTACTGTCCTGTCTACATGAGGGACACCAAGGTTCAGTACTGTCCTGTCTACATGAGGGACACCAAGGTTCAGTACTGTCCTGTCTACATGAGGGACACCATGGTTCAGTACTGTCCTGTCTACATGAGGGACACCAAGTTTCAGTACTGTACTGTCTACATGAGGGAAACAAAGGTTCAGTACTGTCCTGTCTGCAAGAGGGACACCAAGGTTCAGTACTGTCCTGTCTACATGAGGGACACCAAGGTTCAGTACTGTCCTGTCTACATGAGGGACACCGAGGTTCAACATTGTCCTGTCTACATGAGGGACACCGAGGTTCAACATTGTCCTGTCTACATGAGGGACACCGAGGTTCAACATTGTCCGGTCTACATGAGGGACACCAAGGTTCAACATTGTCCTGTATGTCTGCCTCATGCCCTTTCGTGCAGTTGATGCATCAATGACAGCGAGAAAGTTGTCGTCCTGTCTACATGAGGGACACCGAGGTTCAGTACTGTCCTATCTGCAAGAGGGACACCAAGGTTCAGTACTGTCCTGTCTACATGAGGGACACCAAGGTTCAGTACTGTACTGTCTACATGAGGGACACCGAGGTTCAACATTGTCCTGTCTACATGAGGGACACCAAGGTTCAACATTGTCCTGTCTACATGAGGGACACCGAGGTTCAACATTGTCCTGTCTACATGAGGGACACCGAGGTTCAACATTGCCCTGTCTACATGAGGGACACCGAGGTTCAACATTGTCCTGTCTACATGAGGGACACAGAGGTTCAACATTGTCCTGTCTGCAAGAGGGACACTAAGGTTCAACATTGCCCTGTATGTCTGCGTCATGCCCTCCCGTGCAGTTGATGCATCAATGACAGCGAGAAAGTTGTCGTCCTGACTACAATCTTCTTCACAATACACACAGACAAGTGGGCACACATACAACTCTACACATGGCTAAAATCTTTCTCACAATACACACGCATAAACAGACAGGTGGACACACATACAGCTCTAGAAATGCCAATAATATAGCCAGTCAGTAAAAGGTCTTCCACGCGCCTCAAGCCGCATATTTGTATAGAGCAATCAGCATTTGTGGGTGATATGTTCAGTGTTACACAGGTCACGTGACTCCCCAGTCAGCACGTGGACTATGACTAGACAGATCCCACCTGTCTACAACCAGCTTCCACAGGGACTCTGGACGGACCCGACCTGTCTACAACCACCGTGCTTCCAGCATTGACTATGGCTGGTTTTTCATTTCACTATGGCTGGTTTTTACCACCTGTCTACAACCAGAGAGAGGTGAGAGATGAGTGTATGGGTGGGGGATGTGTGTGTGTGGGAAGATGTGTGTGGGCGGCGGATGTGTGTGGGTGGGGTATATGTTGGTGGTGGGGTGTGTGTGGGTGGGAGGTGTGTTTTTGGATGGGGAATGTGTTGGTGGGTGGTGATGTGTGTATGGGTGGGGGGATATGTGTGTGAGTGTATGGGTGGGGAGATGTGTAGTTAAGGGATGTGTGATTGAGAGATTGAAGATCGGGGGTGGGGGTGGAGGATGTGTGGGAGGGTGGGTGTGTGTAAGTTGGGGGTGGGTGCGGGATGTGTGGGTGCGGGATGTGTAAGTGGGGGAGATTGTGTGAGTGGGGGATGTGTGTAAGTGAGCTATGTGTGGGTGGGTGCGGGTTTTGGGGGATGTGTGTTTGGTTGAGTGGTTGGGGGTGTGTGGGTGGTGGAGGATATGTGGGTAGGTGAGTGTTGATAGGTTATGGGATGGGTGGAGGATGTGTGCGTGTGGGTGGCGAGATGTGTGAAGGTGGGGGGTGTGGGTGAGTGCATGCATGTGTACATGGATTTGTGTGTGGGTTGGTAGGGGATGTGTGTGCGGGGATGTGTGGTAGATGGGAGATGTGTGTGAGTGGGTGGAGAGATGGTGTATGTGGGAGTGTGTGTGGGATGTGTGGGTGGATGGATGGGGTCATGTATGTGCCTGGGGGCATGTGTGTGGTTGGGTGGTGGATATGTGGGGGGGGGGACACGCGAATGGATAGGGGATGGGTGGGTGGGTGGATGGATGGGGTCATGTATGTGCCTGGGGGCATGTGTGTGGTTGGGTGGTGGATATGTGGGGGGGGGGGGACACGCGAATGGATAGGGATGGGTGGGTGGGTGGATGGATGGGGTCATGTATGTGCCTGGGGGCATGTGTGTGGTTGGGTGGTGGATATGTGGGGGGGGGGGACACGCGAATGGATAGGGGATGGGTGGGTGGGTGGAGGATGTGCCTCATAACAGAACATGCATTGTTTATGTTTACAACATTAATTTGACAATGTTTTTTTCCTATGTGATTGTACTATGGACTGATGAGTGAAAGATGGGTGATTGGAAGGGCCGCATGTAAGTCGGGCCTGCGTACCCAATTTGTTATCATTTAAAAAATAAAGTCTGTTCGTTCGTTCATTCGTTCCAGCAAGGACTATGACTGGACAGATCCCACATGTCTGCAACCAGCGTGTTACTGGACTGATTAGCATCTGCACGTAGCGACATGGGCTGATCGAGGCTGACCATCTGTGTCTTGCCCGCGGTGCCATGATGCCGATGTTATGTGTGGGTGAGTATGTGTGTGTGAGTGTGTGTGTGTGTATGTGTGTGTGTTGAACTTCGATCCAGTGTGTTTGTTATCTACACGGTGCTGGCTACTTTATATTGTAGAAGTGGTTGACTAGAACTACCTGACCTGTAGATCTACCTGACGTGTCCTGTACTGTGTAAGGAGATAGACTCACCGTGAACGATTCTCTCACCCGACACTACTGGAGTCAGGTCAGGGTACTGTCGGCGACTTCTCGCAGCCTTCAAGGACACTGGGTCGCACACTGTGTGTGTAAGTGGGTGTGTTGACAGTTTACTTGTGGTGCGATGCGGTGCACACTTTAAGTGTCCATCTCAAATGATCAGGTGTCCGTGTGAAATGGTCATCTAATGCCTTTTATTTTGTGGAGAGCATCGCACATGTAGTATGGGCCACGTTATTAAAATCATGTAGAAAGTGAAGGGCATTTAAGCTTAACACGTCTTATGGTAAGTGATGCCAGACCCGTGTGTGTAGAGACTCATCCACCCATGGTAAGTGATGCCAGACCCGTGTGTGTAAAGACTCATCCACCCATGTTAAGTGATGCCAGATCCGTGTGTGTAGAGACTCATCCACCCATGGTAAGTGATACCAGATCCGTGTGTGTAGAGACTCATCCACCCATGTTTAGTGATGCCAGACACGTGTGTGTAGAGACTCATCCACCCATGGTAAGTGATGCCAGATCCGTGTGTGTAGAGACTCATCCACCCATGGTAAGTGATGCCAGACCCGTAGTGTGTAGAGACTCATCCACCCATGGTAAGTGATGCCAGATCCGTGTGTGTAGATACTCATGGTAATTGATGCCAGACCCGTGTGTGTAGAGACTCATACATCCATGGTAAGTGATGCCAGGCCCGTGTTTGTAGAGACTCATCCACCCATGGTAAGTGATGCCAGACCCGTGTGTGTAGAGATTCATCCACTCCTAGTAAGTGATGCCAGTCACGTGTGTGTGGAGACTCATCCACCCATAGTAAGTGATGCCAGTCACGTGTGTAGAGACTCATGGTAATTGATGCCAGACCCGTGTGTGTAGAGGCTCATCCACCCATGGTAAGTGATGCCAGACCCGTGTGTGTAGAGACTCATCCATCCATGGTAAGTGACGCCAGACCCGTGTGTGTAGAGACTCATCCAACCATGTTAAGTGATGCCAGACACGTGTGTAGAGACTCATCCACCCATGGTAAGTGATGCCAGACCCGTGTGTGTAGAGACTCATCCACCCATGGTAAGTGATGCCAGACCCGTGTGTGTAGAGACTCATCCACCCATGGTAAGTGATGCCAGATCCGTGTGTGTAGAGACTCATCCAACCATGTTAAGTGATGCCAGACACGTGTGTAGAGACTCATCCACCCATGGTAAGTGATGCCAGATCCGTGTGTGTAGAGACTCATCCACCCATGGTAAGTGATGCCAGACCCGTGTGTGTAGAGACTCATCCATCCATGGTAAGTGACGCCAGACCCGTGTGTGTAGAGACTCATCCACCCATGGTAAGTGATGCCAGACACGTGTGTGGAGACTCATCCACCCATGGTAAGTGATGACAGACCCGTGTGTGTAGAGACTAATCCACCCATGGTAAGTGATGCCAGACCCGTGTGTGTAGAGACTAATCCACTCATGGTAAGTGATGCCAGACACGTGTGTGTAGTGAATCATCCACCCATGGTAAGTGATGCCAGACCCGTGTGTATAGAGACTCATCCACCCATGGTAAGTGATGCCAGACCGTGTGTTTAGAGACTCATTAACGCATGGTAAGTGATGCCAGACCCGTCTGTGAAGAGACTCATCCACCCATGGTAAGTGATGCCAGACCCGTGTGTGTAGAGACTCATCCACCCATGGTAAGTGATGCCAGACACGTGTGTGTAGATACTCATGGTAATTGATGCCAGACCCGTGTGTAGAGACTCATCCACCCATGGTAAGTGATGCCAGACCCGTGTGTGTAGAGACTCATGGTAAGTGATGCCAGAAACGTGTGTGTAGAGACTCATCCACCTATGGTAAGTGATGCCAGACCCGTGTGTGTAGAGACTCATCCACCCATGGTAAGTTTTGCCAGACCCGTGTTTTTAGAGACTCATTCACCCATGGTAAGTGATGCAAGACCCGTGTGTGTAGAGGCTCATCCACCCATGGTAAGTGATGCCAAACCGGTGTGTGTAGAGACTCATCCACCCATGGTAAGTGATGCCAGACCCGTGAATGTAGAGACTCATCCACCTATAGTAAGTGATGCCAGACCCGTGTGTGTAGAGACTCAGTCACCCATGGTACGTGATGAAAGACCCATGTGTGTAGAGACTCATCCACCCATGGTAAGTGATGCCAGACACGTGTGTGTAGAGACTTATCCACCCATGGTAAGTGATGCCAGACCCGTGTGTGTAGAGACTCATCCACCCATGGTAAGTGATGCCAGACCCGTGTGTGTAGAGACTCATCCACCCATGGTAAGTGATGCCCGACCCGTTTGTGTAGAGACTCATGGTAAGTGATGCCAGAAACGTGTGTGTAGAGACTCATCCACCTATGGTAAGTGATGCCAGACCCGTGTGTGTAGAGACTCATCCACACATGGTAAGTGCTGCCAGACCCGTGTGTGTAGAGACTCATCCACCCATGGTAAGTGATTACAGACCCGTGTGTGTAGAGGCTCATCCACCCATGGTAAGTGATGCCAAACCCGTGTTTGTAGAGACTCATCCACCCATGGTAAGTGATGCCAGACCCGTGTGTGTAGAGACTCATCCACCCATGGTAAGTTATGCCAGTCACGTGTGTGTAGAGACTCATCCACTCCTAGTAAGTGATGCCAGTCACGTGTGTGTGGAGACTCATCCACCCATAGTAAGTGATGCCAGTCACGTGTGTGTAGAGACTCATGGTAATTGATGCCAGACCCGTGAGTGTAGAGGCTCATTTACCCATGGTAAGTGATGCCAGACCCGTGTGTGTAGAGACACATCCACCCATGGTAATTGATGCCAGACCCGTGTGTGTAGAGACTCATCCACCCATGGTAATTGATGCCAGACCCGTGTGTGTAGAGACTCATCCACCCATGGTAATTGATGCCAGACCCGTGTGTGTAGAGACTCATCCACCCATGGTAAGCGATGCCAGACACGTGTGTGCAGAGACTCATCCACCCATGGTAAGTGATGCCAGACCCGTGTGTGTAGAGACTCATCCACCCATGTTAAGTGCTGCCAGACACGTGTGTGTAGAGACTCATCCACCCATGGTTAGTGATGCCAGACACGTGTGTGTAGAGAATCATCGATCCATGGTAAGTGATGCCAGACCCGTGTGTGTCGAGACTCATCCACCCATGGTAAGTGATGCCAGACCCGTGTTTGTAGAGACTCATCCACCCATGGTAAGTGATGCCAGACACGTGTGTGTAGAGACTCATGGTAAGTAATGCCAAATCCTTGTGTGTAGAGACTCATCCACCCATGGTTAGTGATGCCAGACACGTGTGTGTAGATACTCATGGTAATTGATGCCAGACCCGTGTGTGTCGAGGCTCATCCACCCATGGTAAGTGATGCCAGACCCGTGATTGTAGAGACTCATCCACCCATGGTAAGTGATGCCAGACCCTTGTGTGTAGAGACTCATCCACCGATGGTAAGTGATGCCAGACCCGTGTGTGTAGAGACTCATCCACCCATGGTAAGTGATGCCGGACCCGTGTGTGTAGAGACTCATCCATCCATGGTAAGTGATGCCAGACCCGTGTGTGTAGAGACTCATCCACCCATGATAAGTGATGCCAGATCCGTGTGTGTAGAGACTCATCCACCCATGGTAAGTGATGCCAGACCCGTGTGTGTAGAGACTCATGGTAAGTGATGCCAGAAACGTGTGTGTAGAGACTCATCCACCTATGGTAAGTGATGCCAGACCCGTGTGTGTAGAGACTCATCCACCCATGGTAAGTGTTGCCAGACCCGTGTTTTTAGAGACTCATTCACCCATGGTAAGTGATGCAAGACCCGTGTGTGTAGAGGCTCATCCACCCATGGTAAGTGATGCCAGACCCGTGTGTTTACAGACTCATCCAACCATGGTAAGTGATTACAGACCCGTGTGTGTAGAGGCTCATCCAAACATGGTAAGTGATGCGAATCCTGTGTGTGTAGAGATTCATCCACCCATGGTAAGTGATGCCAAACCAGTGTGTGTAGAGACTCATCAACCCATGGTAAGTGATGCCAGACCCGTGTGTGTAGAGACTCATCCACCCATGGTAAGTGATTACAGACCCGTGTGTGTAGAGGCTCATCCACCCATGGTAAGTGATGCCAACCCGTGTGTGTAGAGATTCATCCACCCATGGTAAGTGATGCCAGACCGGTGTGTGTAGAGACTCATCCACCCATGATAAGTGATGCCAGACACGTGTGTGGAGACTCATCCACCCATGGTAAGTGATGACAGACCCGTGTGTGTAGAGACTCATCCACCCATGGTAAGTGATGCCAGACCCGTGTGTGTAGATGCTCATCCACTCATGGTAAGTGATGCCAGACACGTGTGTGTAGTGAATCATCCACCCATGGTAAGTGATGCCAGACCCGTGTGTATAGAGACTCATCCACCCATGGTAAGTGATGCCAGACCGTGTGTTTAGAGACTCATTAACGCATGGTAAGTGATGCCAGACCCGTGTGTGAAGAGACTCATCCACCCATGGTAAGTGATGCCAGACCCGTGTGTGTAGAGACTCATCCACCCATGGTAAGTGATGCCAGACACGTGTGTGTAGATACTCATGGTAATTGATGCCAGACCCGTGTGTAGAGACTCATCCACCCATGGTAAGTGCTGCCAGACCCGTGTGTGTAGAGACTCATCCACCCATGGTAAGTGATGCCAGACCCGTGTGTGTAGAGACTAATCCACCCATGGTAAGTGATGCCAGACCCGTGAATGTAGAGACTCCACCTATAGTAAGTGATGCCAGACCCGTGTGTGTAGAGTCTCAGTCACCCATGGTACGTGATGAAAGACCCATGTGTGTAGAGACTCATCCACCCATGGTAAGTGATGCCAGACACGTGTGTGTAGAGACTTATCCACCCATGGTAAGTGATGCCAGACCCGTGTGTGTAGAGACTCATCCACCCATGGTAAGTGATGCCAGACCCGTGTGTGTAGAGACTCATCCACCCATGGTAAGTGATGCCAGACCCGTGTGTGTAGAGACTCATGGTAAGTGATGCCAGAAACGTGTGTGTAGAGACTCATCCACCTATGGTAAGTGATGCCAGACCCGTGTGTGTAGAGACTCATCCACACATGGTAATTGCTGCCAGACCCGTGTGTGTAGAGACTCATCCACCCATGGTAAGTGATTACAGACCCGTGTGTGTAGAGGCTCATCCACCCATGGTAAGTGATGCCAAACCCGTGTGTGTAGAGATTCATCCACCCATGGTAAGTGATGCCAGACCGGTGTGTGTAGAGACTCATCCACCCATGATAAGTGATGCCAGACACGTGTGTAGAGACTCATCCACCCATGGTAAGTGATGACAGACCCGTGTGTGTAGAGTCTCATCCACCCATGGTAAGTGATGCCAGACCCGTGAGTGTAGAGGCTCATCCACCCATGGTAAGTGATGCCAGACCCGTGTGTGTAGAGACTCATCCACCCATGGTAAGTGATTACAGACCCGTGTGTGTAGAGGCTCATCCACCCATGGTAAGTGATGCCAGACCCGTATGTGTAGAGACTCGTCCACCCATGGTAAGATATGCCAGACATGTGTGTGTAGAACTAATCCACCCATGGTAAGTGATGCCAGACCCGTGTGTGTAGAGACTCATCAACCCATGGTAAGTGATGCCAGACCCGTGTGTGTAGAGGCTCATCCACCCATTGTAAGTGATGCCAGACCCGTGTTTGTATAGGCGCATCCAGCTATAGTAAGTGATGCCAGACCCGTGTGTGTAGAAAATCATGGTAAGTGATGCCAGACCCGTGTGTGTAGAGACTCATCCAATTGGTAGCTGACTCAACCTAGGAGTCCAGACATGTCATAGAACATATGTTAGGCCGACTCAACCTGGGAGTCCAGACATGTCATAGAACATATGTTAGGCCGACTCAACCTGGGAGTCCAGACATGTCATAGAACATATGTTAGGCTGACTCAACCTGGGAGTCCAGATATGTCATAGAACATATGTTAGGCTGACTCAACCTGGGAGTCCAGACATGTCATAGAACATATGGTAGCTGGCTGAACCTGGGAGTCCAGACATATCATAGAACATATGTTAGGCTGACTCAACCTGGGAGTCCAGATATGTCATAGAACATATGTTAGGCTGACTCAACCTGGGAGTCCAGACATGTCATAGAACATATGTTAGGCTGGTTCAACCTGGGAGTCCAGACATGTCATAGAACATATGTTAGGCTGACTCAACCTGGGAGTCCAGACATGTCATAGAACATATGTTAGGCTGTCTACACCTGGGAGTCCAGACATGATATAGAACATATGTTAAGCCGTCTCAACCTGGGAGTCCAGACATGATATAGAACCTATGTTAGGCTGACTCAACCTGGGAGTCCAAACATGATATAGAACATATGTTAGGCTGACTCAACCTGGGAGTCCAGACGTGTCATAGAACCAATGTTAGGCTGACTCAACCTGGGAGTCCAAACATGATATAGAACATATGTTAGGCTGACTCAGCCTGGGAGTCCAAACAAGTCATGGAACATTTGTTAGGCTGACTCAACCTGAGTTTCCAGACATGACATAGAACAATTAGTAGCGGACTCAACCTGGGAGTCCAGACATGTCATAGAACAATTGGTAGCTGACTCAACCTGGGAGTCCAGACATGTCATAGAACATATGTTAGGCTGACTCAACCTGGGAGTCCAGGCATGTCATAGAACATATGTTAGCTTGACTCAACCAGGGAGTCCAGACATGTCATAGAACATATGTTAGGCTGACTCAACCTGAGAGTCCAGACATGTCATAGAACATATGTTAGGCTGACTCAACCTGGGAGTCCAGACATGTCATAGATCATATGTTAGGCTGGCTCAACCTGGGAGTCCAGACATATCATAGAACATATGGTAGCTGACTCAACCTGGGAGTTTAGACATGATATAGATCATATGTTAGGCTGGCTCAACCTGAGAGTCCAGACATGTCATAGAACATATGGTAGCTGACTCAACCTGGGAGTCCAGACATGATATAGAACATATGTTAGGCTGGCTCAACCTGGGAGTCCAGACAAGTCATAGAACATATGTTAGGCTGACTCAACCTGGGAGTCCAGACATGTCATAGAACATATGTTAGGCTGACCCAACCTGGGAGTCCAGATATGTCATAGAGCATATGTTAGGCTGACTCAACCTGGGAGTCCAGATATGTAATATAACATATGTTAGGCTGGCTCAACCTGGGAGTCCAGACATGTCATGGAATATATAGTAGCTGACTCAACCTGGGATTCCAGACATGTCATAGAACATATGTTAGGCTGAGTCAACCTGGGAGTCCAGACATGTCATAGAACGTATGTTAGGCTGGCTCAACCTGGGAGTCCAGATATGTCATAGAACATATGTTAGGCTGGTTCAACCTGGGAGTCCAGACATGTCATGGAACATATAGTAGCTGACTCAACCTGGGAGTCCAGACATGTCATAGAACATATGTTAGGCTGACTCAGGTTTCTCTTTTTGGACGGTACCCACCCAGGGTAGGTGGGAACACACCTTGCCTCTCTAGTTGGCTTGATATTTTCCTGGCAATTACCTTCTCCAGCAGCTTGCCTATTGTATTCTGCATGGTTATAATTCGATATCCCTGAATTTTTTTGTGGTCTTTGTCAGGCTTCGGCAAGGGAATCAGATAGCTGTGTAACCATTCCTCCTTGATGCTAGCACTCCCTATACTGTTGTTGTACATGTCTGCTAGTTTCTCTAGCTCATTGTCGGTACACTTATTTATGTCGTCGTATCTTATGCCATCAGGACCTGGAGCACTGTTATTTTGATCGTCGAAGCACAGCCTTGATTTCTTTCACTGTCACTGTGTCTTCATCCGAAGTGTTCTGGGCCTTGCATCTGTCTGAGGTGACCTCCTTGGCCAGATTCCGGCCTCCCATGTCTGTCTGGTTGCTCTGCTCAAGGTAGCGTTCAAAGAGGGCTTTGCCCTTGTCCTCGTCAGTCCTCTGCCAGATGAGGTCAGCACCTTGGAAGTCAGAAATGCTCTTATTCTTGACTACACCACTCATGCTTTTATGTAGTCGCCAGAACAATTTCAGTGACTTGTCTGTGCTTACTCTTTGACACACCTCTGCCCATTTTTTGCTTTTAACCACCTTGACCAGTTTTTTGAAATAGCTTACTTTTGTGTGCATCTCTCTTTCTAAGTGCAAGCAGGGACTAGGATGACCAGCTCTGTTCTTCTTGGCATTTTGCCATCTCCTTACAGCACTACGCTTATCCACCCAAGCCTTCTCCACCTCGAAACTCCACCACGGTGGCTGCTCCCAGCTTTTTTCCCTGCCCTGAAACGTTCTGCGCTTGTCACGTCTTATTTTACTCACCACATCTTGCCCTGTACTGTCATACTGGAACGTCTTTACCTTTATCTTGTGCTGCCTGGTTCTGCCTTTCTCCACCAATATGCTGCATGGGTGGTGGTCGCTGCCATGGTGTCCTAGGACACCCCATCTACACACTGTAGTGAGTGAAGGTGAAACTAGCGCCAGATCAATAGCACTGTCCTCATCGCCTGGACGGCTTGCTGTCCTGGTGACACAGCCGCTGTTGATACAAACCAGGTCGATGGTTTCCAGTGCAGTCTCGAGCTCCTCCCCTTGTGTATTGGAGGAAGTGTTTCCCCATGATCTGCCTTTAGCGTTGAAGTCACCACAGAAAATAACATTTCTCTCGTGGCCTAATATGCCACTTAAGCACTGCCACTTCTGGGCGTCCACACTCGCATTGCGGGCATAAACATTAACCAACACGAATGGTATACTGGAATGAACTCTCAACGCCTGTATTTGTATATCGTCACTGTTCCAACTGGACATGTCTAGCTCTGACGCCACCATGCTGTCGCGAACGAGAATCGCCGTTCCCAGATGTCGTCTGTTGTAGAAACATTTGAAGCCGGCAATTCGGAGTAGCTGATCGCCCAGTCTCGTCTCCTGGAGTGCTACAATGTCGTTCCTGTAAACTAGGGTTTCTAAAATAGAGCCCCGTTGTTTTACACTGGCACAGTTCCAATATAGAATACGGATGTTCCTGAGTCCTAGACGGTGACACTTGAGTCTAAAACGTCTCAAGCCACCGCGCTTACCTGGCTTCTTTTTCCCTGCGCGGCTACCACGCCGCTTCGGTATGTTGACTGCTGATCGCTCGGAAAACACACGTTGTTCCGCCATGTTGAAAAAACGTAAACACAGACTTTTGAGAACCACACACGCTGCTGGAAATTCACTCAAGGATGGCTTCGCTCGATGCACGAACTCCATAGCACCCGCGCAGATCTTGAGTAGAAACTCCTGGTTTTACATCCTGGCACACCAATTACACGCAAGAAATGAATACATCCATCCCCTACGCGAAAAAGTTAACGAACACATAACAACACGACCGTCCGTCGCCATCTTGAAACCGGAAGCGGAAAGAGAAACCTGGACCAATGCAGCAGTCTTTGCCCACGATATCTATGAAGGTTTCCACTCAGGCACTGAAACCGTTGCTGCAGCGATTGATCTTGAGGACGCATACAACAGAGTACCACTGGATTTTTTAATGTTTCAGCTTCTTGAACTAAACGTAAGTCCATTCCTCCTTAGTTGGATCGCTGCAGCCCTCTTCCAACGGAAAGTAGTTTTTAGATGTGGCAGTTGGACTTCGGAACCAACAACAATATATCCTGGCCTACCACAGGGACCACCATTATCTCCGGTACTGTTCAACGCCTACACAGTGAGAATCACCAGTGAGCAGATCACTGGACCTGGCAGGACATTGTCATATGCCGATGATGTTTTAGTGTATCGTCAGGGTAAGGATAGAGAGGAGGTTGCTGTGGAACTACAAACCGAACTCAATCGCATAAGTACTTGGTGTGATGAAGCTGGGGCAATGGTCAACCCAACAAAGGCAACAGTGACTTGGTTCTCGTTGAATAATCATATTGTCAACAATCCAACACCAACTGTAATGCTGTGTTCAGAGACGGTGGAAAGAACGCAGGCAATGAATTACCTGGGGATACGGTTTGATCGAAGCCTTGCTTATAATGTGCACATAGACCAGGTGATAACAAAGGCCAAGCGGGGTTTGGCAGCGATGCGGGTGATGGCGGCAGCAAACTGTGAGCAGCGCCATCTATGCCTTCTGTACGAGGGGCTGGTCATGTCTGTTTTGGAGTATGCAATGGCAATCCTGACTGTCAGCCATAAGCAGATAGAAAGGATGGAAAGGATACAGAATGAAGCTATGCGCATTATTCTTGGATGTACAAGAGATACAGCATGCAGGGCGATGTGCTACCTTCTTGATTTTCCAACCATTGAAGAGAGAATACAAGTTTGCAGGGCACGCGCCTACCTCAGAATTAACGCAAACACACAGCATCCACTGCATAGTGAAATTAGGAAGGTGAAGGGCAGCAGGTTAAAAAGAGGACGGTCGTGGATGGGTCAAGCCGAAGACATTCTTCAACAGGTGTGTTCACTTGAGGACTTAGAACCTGGCGAGGAGTGGGTGCAAGTGCCAACAGACTTCTGCACATCCTTTTCAGTTTGCATCCAACTAGATAGAAAATGCAGACAAGAAAATCCGGCTGCTGTTGAGGCTGAAGTACAAGCGTTGATTTTCGAGAATTCGCTAGACAGTGACGCGGTCATCTACACAGATGGGTCGGTCGTCCGACATGTGAGAAGCGCATGGGCCTTTACAGCTCGGGCCGGAGGGAGAATTGTGAAGGAGGACTCTGGTGCTTTCACTGAAACCACAAGTAGCCTGACCATGGAAGTCATGGCAGTAAGTAAAGCAATAACATGGATCGAGACACAGACATTCACTAGGGCCTGTTTCCTTAGCGACTCAATGAACATGATCAAGAGGATAGAGGAGGGGTCGATCCGAAGAGAATGGGTGCTGCCTCTGAAGCGGTCTCGGCTGGCAAAGATTAGTTTCATCTTCGTGCCAGGGCATGCGGGAGTACAAGGAAATGAGCGGGCTGACAAGCTCGCAGGTGAGGCTACTGTGGAGGGCGGACGCGCCATGGACCAGGCTGACATTCTGAATGCTCTACGAGAAGTGAGACTTTTGCAAGAACCAAGTGATGACTGTGAATCTACAACAATGGCCAGACTGCGAGAGCAGCAAATTAAAAGAGGGGTGGCCTAACAAGAACACTACGCAGGAAGCCAAAGAAGATTGATAAACCAACACAGAACTGGCGTCGTTAGCCGCTACACGCTGCGGGATTTGCTGAGGAGGGGATCCGAGCACTTATGGACTGAATGGTCCGATGTGCAACGAGGATGATCTGTCGACTAACTAACTAACTAACTAACTAACTAACTAACTAGGCTGACTCAACCTGGGAGTCCAGACATGTCATCAATAACAGTGTATGATGGAACGATGGCTTAACAAGTCTTGTAGAAATTCTAAATCAACTTTATTAAACGTTATGGCCGATACAATGTCATGGTAGAATACAAACGTGTTGACAGCCTGCCTTCTAGGGCTAGGTTCAGATGTACAACTATTTCTTGACAACAAACTACGTCACGACTTGAGCATCTCTCCTCCCATTCCATTCCGATGCTCAATCGTGCTGTAGCCTTTGCCCACCTAACTTACCCCTCTGCTACACATAGAACATATGTTAGGCTGGCTCAACCTGGGAGTCCAGACATGTCATAGAACATATGTTAGGTCTGACTCAACCTGGGAGTTCAGACATGTCATAGAACATATGTTAGGCTGACTCAACCTGGGAGTCCAGATATGTCATTGAACATATGTTATGCTGGCTCAACCTGGGAGTCCAGACATGTCATAGAACATATGGTAGCTGACTCAACCTGGGAGTCCAGACATGTCATAGAACATATGTTATCTGGCTCAACCTGGGAGTCCAGACATGTCATATAACATATGTTAGGCTGACTCAACCTGGGAGTCCAGATATGTCATTGAACATATGATAGGCTGACTCAACCTGGGAGTCCAGATATGTCATAGAACATATGTTAGGCTGGTTCAACCTGGGAGTCCAGACATGTCATGGAACATATAGTAGCTGACTCAACCTGGGAGTCCAGACATGTCATAGAACATATGTTAGGCTGACTCAACCTGGGAGTCCAGACATGTCATAGAACATATGTTAGGTCTGACTCAACCTGGGAGTTCAGACATGTCATAGAACATATGTTAGGCTGACTCAACCTGGGAGTCCAGATATGTCATTGAACAAATGTTAGGCTGGCTCAACCTGGGAGTCCAGACATGTCATAGAACATATGGTAGCTGACTCAACCTGGGAGTCCAGACATGTAATAGAACATATGTTATCTGGCTCAACCTGGGAGTCCAGACATGTCATAGAACATATGTTAGGCTGTCTCAACCTGGGAGTCCAGACATGATATAGAACATATGTTAAGCCGTCTCAACCTGGGAGTCCAAACATGATATAGAACATATGTTAGGCTGACTCAACCTGGGAGTCCAGACATGTCATAGAACCTATGTTAGGCTGACTCAACCTGGGAGTCCAAACATGATATAGAACATATGTTAGGCTGACTCAGCCTGGGAGTCCAAACAAATCATGGAACATTTGTTAGGCTGACTCAACCTGAGTGTCCAGACATGACATAGAACAATTAGTAGCGGACTCAACCTGGGAGTCCAGACATGTCATAGAACAATTGGTAGCTGACTCAACCTGGGAGTCCAGACATGTCATAGAACAATTTGTAGCTGACCCAACCTGGGAGTCCAGATATGTCATAGAGCATATGTTAGGCTGACTCAACCTGGGAGTCCAGATATGTAATAGAACATATGTTACGCTGGCTCAACCTGGGAGTCCAGACATGTCATGGAACATATAGTAGCTGACTCAACATGGCAGTCCAGACATGTCATAGAACATATGTTAGGCTGACTCAACCCGGGAGTCCAGACATGTCATAGAACGTATGTTAGGCTGGCTCAACCTGGGAGTCCAGACATGTCATAGAACATATGTTAGGCTGACTCAACCTGGGAGTTCAGACATGTCATAGAACATATGTTAGGCTGACTCAACCTGGGAGTCCAGATATGTCATAGAACATATGTTAGGCTGGCTCAACCTGGGAGTCCAGACATGTCATAGAACATACGGTAGCTGACTCAACCTGAGAGTCCAGACATGTCATAGAACATATGTTAGGCTGGCTCAACCTGGGAGTCCAGACATGTCATAGAACATATGGTAGCTGACTCAACCTGGGAGTCCAGACATGATATAGAACATATGTTAGGCTGGCTCAACCTGGGAGTCCAGACATGTCATAGAACATATGTTATGCTGACTCAACCTGGGAGTCCAGACATGTCATAGTACATATGTTAGGCTAACTCAACCTGGGAGTCCAGACATGTTATAGAACATATGTTAGGCTGACTCAACCTGGGAGTCCAGACATGTCATAGAACATATGTTAGGCTGACCCAACCTGTTAGTCCAGACATGTTATAGAACATATGTTAGGCTGACTCAACCTGGGAGTCCAGATATGTCATAGAACATATGTTAGGCTGGTTCAACCTGGGAGTCCAGACATGTCATGGAACATATAGTAGCTGACTCAACCTGGGAGTCCAGACATGTCATAGAACATATGTTAGGCTGACTCAACCTGGGAGTCCAGACATGTCATAGAACATATGTTAGGCTGGCTCAACCTGGGAGTCCAGACATGTCATAGAACATATGTTAGGTCTGACTCAACCTGGGAGTTCAGACATGTCATAGAACATATGTTAGGCTGACTCAACCTGGGAGTCCAGATATGTCATTGAACATATGTTAGGCTGGCTCAACCTGGGAGTCCAGACATGTCATAGAACATATGGTAGCTGACTCAACCTGGGAGTCCAGACATGTCATAGAACATATGTTATCTGGCTCAACCTGGGAGTCCAGACATGTCATATAACATATGTTAGGCTGACTCAACCTGGGAGTCCAGATATGTCATTGAACATATGTTAGGCTGACTCAACCTGGGAGTCCAGATATGTCATAGAACATATGTTAGGCTGGTTCAACCTGGGAGTCCAGACATGTCATGGAACATATAGTAGCTGACTCAACCTGGGAGTCCAGACATGTCATAGAACATATGTTAGGCTGACTCAACCTGGGAGTCCAGACATGTCATAGAACATATGTTAGGTCTGACTCAACCTGGGAGTTCAGACATGTCATAGAACATATGTTAGGCTGACTCAACCTGGGAGTCCAGATATGTCATTGAACATATGTTAGGCTGGCTCAACCTGGGAGTCCAGACATGTCATAGAACATATGGTAGCTGACTCAACCTGGGAGTCCAGACATGTCATAGAACATATGTTATCTGGCTCAACCTGGGAGTCCAGACATGTCATAGAACATATGTTAGGCTGTCTCAACCTGGGAGTCCAGACATGATATAGAACATATGTTAAGCCGTCTCAATCTGGGAGTCCAAACATGATATAGAACATATGTTAGGCTGACTCAACCTGGGAGTCCAGACATGTCATAGAACCTATGTTAGGCTGACTCAACCTGGGAGTCCAAATATGATATAGAACATATGTTAGGCTGACTCAGCCTGGGAGTCCAAACAAGTCATGGAACATTTGTTAGGCTGACTCAACCTGAGTGTCCAGACATGACATAGAACAATTAGTAGCGGACTCAACCTGGGAGTCCAGACATGTCATAGAACAATTGGTAGCTGACTCAACCTGGGAGTCCAGACATGTCATAGAACAATTTGTAGCTGACTCAACTTGGGAGTCCAGACATGTCATAGAACAATTGGTAGCTAACTCAACCTGGGAGTCCAGACATGTCATAGAGCATATGTTAGGCTGACTCAACCTGGGAGTCCAGACATGTCATAGAACACATGTTAGCTTGACTCAACCTGGGAGTCCAGACATGTCATAGAACATATGTTAGGCTGACTCAACCTGAGAGTCCAGACATGTCATAGAACACATGTTAGGCTGACTCAACCTGGGAGTCCAGACATGTCATAGAACATATGGTAGCTGACTCAACCTGGGAGTCCAGACATGTCATAGAACATATGGTAGCTGACTCAACCTGGGAGTTTAGACATGATATAGATCATATGTTAGGCTGGCTCAACTTGGGAGTCCAGACATGTCATAGAACATATGTTAGGCTGACTCAACCTGGGAGTCCAGACATGTCATAGAACGTATGTTAGGCTGGCTCAACCTGGCAGTCCAGACATGTCATAGAACATATGTTAGGCTGACTCAACCTGGGAGTTCAGACATGTCATAGAACATATGTTAGGCTGACTCAACCTGGGAGTCCAGATATGTCATAGAACATATGTTACTAACCTGGGAGTCCAGACATGTCAAGAACATATTAGGCTGGCTAACCTGGGAGTCCAGACATGTCATAGAACATATTTAGCTTCAACCTGGGAGTCCAGACATGTCATAGAACATATGTTAGGCTGCTCACCTGGGAGTCCAAACATGATATGTAGGTTGAGTCCAGCCTGGGTCCAAACAGTATGAACATTTGTTATGAAACCGGGAGCCAGACATAATGAACAATGTTAGTGGCAACCTGGGAGTCCAGACATGCTAGACTAGTGCGACAACTGGGAGTCCAACATTAGACAATGTAGCTCAACCTAGGATCCAACATGTAATAACATAGTTGGAGTCCAACATGTATCAGAATATGTTATGTTGGTGAACCGGGAGTCCAAAGTCATAGAAAAATTGTTAGGCTGGCAAGGGAGTCCAGACATGTATGAACATATAGCGCTACCAGGGATCCAGACATGATAGAACATATTAGGCTGTCAACTGGGAGTCCAGACATGTCATAAAATATGTTAGCTGACTCAACCTGGGAGTTCAGACATTCATAGAAATATGTTAGGCTGACTCAACCTGGGATCCAAATCAGACATTTAGGAACAATGACTGGAGTCCAACTGTATAGAACATATGGATTTAGTGACTCAACCTGGGAGTCCAGACATGTCATAGAACATATGTTAGGCACTCAACCTGGGAGACCATGTATAGAAATTTAGCTGACTCAACCTGGGAGTCCAACATGTCATAGAACATATGTTAGCCTGGGAGTCCAGACATGTCATAGAACATATGTTAGCTGACTCAACCTGGGAGTCCAGACATGTCATAGAACATGTTAGGCTGACTCAACCTGGGAGTCCAAATATCATAGAACATATGTTAGGCTGCTCAACCTGGGAGTCCAACATGTCATAAACATGTTAGCTGACTCAACCTGGGAGTCCAACATGTCATAGAACATATTTAGCTGACTAACCTGGAGTCCAGACATGTCATAGAACATATGTTAGGCTGACTCAACCTGGGAGTCCAGACATGTCATAGAACATTGTAGCTGACTCAACCTGGGAGTCCGACATGTCTAAACATATGTTGGCTGCTCAACCTGGGAGTCCAGACATGTATGACATATGTTAGGCTGCTCAACCTGGGAGTCCAGACATGTCATAGAACATATGTTGGCTAACCTGGGAGTCCAACATCATAGAACAATGTAGGCTGCTCAACTGGGAGCCAGACATGTAAGAACAATGTTAGGTGACTCAACCTGGGAGTCCAGACATGTCATAGAACATTGTTAGCTGACTCAACCTGGGAGTCCAGACATGTCATAGAACATATGTAGGCTGACTCAACGTGGGAGCGAATTATAACATAGTTAGGCTGCTCAACCTGGGAGTCCAGAAGTCATAGAACATATGTTAGTGCTCAACCTGGGAGTCCAGACATGTCATAGAACATATTAGGTGACTCAACCTGGGTCCAGACATGTCATAGAAATATGTTAGCTGACTCAACCGGGAGTCCAGACATGTCATAGAACATATGTTAGGGCTCAACCTGGAGTCCAGACATGCATAGAACATATGTAGACAACTTGGGAGTCCAGGATGTCATAGACATATTAGCGACTCAACCTGGGAGTCCAGAATGTCATAGAACATATTTGCTGCTCAACCTGGGAGTCCAGACATGTCATAGAACATATGACTACTTGGACTGACTCAGCCTGAGTCCAACATGATCAGAACATATGTTAGCTGACTCAGCCTGGGAGTCCAACAGTCATGAACATTGTAGCTGACTCAACCTGGAGTCCAGACATGCATAGAACATATAGTAGCGACTCAACCTGGGAGTCAGACATGTATAAAACAATATGTAGCTGCTCAACTGGGAGTCCAGACCATGTCATAGAACATATGGTAGCTGACTCAACATGGGAGTATCAGACATGATATAGAACAGATGTTTAGGCTGCTCAAAACCGTGGGAGTCCAGACATGTCATAGAACATATGGTAGCTGACTCAACCTGGGAGTCGCAGACATGATATAGAACATATGTTAGGCTGGCTCAACCCTGGGAGTCCAGACATGTCCATAGAACATATTGTTGGCTGACTCAACCTGGGAGTCCACAGACATGTCATAGTACATATGTTAGGCGAACTCAACCTGGGAGTCCAGACATGTTTATAGACCATATGTTTAGGCTGACTCAACCTGGGAGTCCAGAACATGTCATAGAACATATGTTAGGCTGACCCAAACCTGTTAGTCCAGACATGTTTATAGACATAGTGTTGAGGCTGACTCAACCTGGGAGTCCAGATATGTCATAGAACATATGTTAGGCTGGTTCAAAACTGGGAGTCCAGACATGGTCATGGCGAAAAACATATAGTAGCTGACTCAACCTGGGAGTCCAGACATGTCATAGAACATATGTAGCTTGACCCACCTGGGAGTCCAGACATGTTATAGAACATATGTTAGGCTGCTCAACCTGGGAGTCCAGACATGTCATAGAACATATGTTAGGCTGGCTCAACCTGGGAGTTCCAGACATGTCATAGAACATATGGTAGCTGACTCAACCTGGGAGTCCAGATAGGTCATTAGAACATATGTTAGGCTGGCTCAACATGGGAGTTCCAGACATGTCATAGAACATATGGTAGCTGACATCAACCTGGGAGTCCAGACAATGTCCATAGAACATATGTTAGCTGGCTCCTCAACCTGGGAGTCCAGACATGTCCATATAACTATGTTAGGCTGACTCAACCTGGGAGTCCAGATATGTCATTAGAACATATGTTAGGCTGACTCAACCTGGGAGTCCAGATATGTCATAGAACATATGTTAGGCTGCTCAACCTGGGAGTCCAGACATGTCATAGAACATATAGTTGGCTGACTCAACCTGGGAGTCCAGACATGTCATAGAACATATGTTAGGCTGAACTCAACCTGGGAGTCCAGACATGTCATAGAAACCATATGTTAGGTCTGACTCAACCTGGGAGTTCAGACATGTCATAGAACATATGTTAGGCTGACTCAACCTGGAGTCCAGATATGTCATTAGAACATATGTTAGGCTGGCCTCAACCTGGGAGTCCAGACATGTCATAGAACATTGGTAGCTGACTCAACCTGGGAGTCCAGACATGTCATAGAACATATGTTAGTATGCTCAAACGGGAGGTCCAGACATGTCATAGAACATATGTTAGGGCTGTCTCAACCTGGGAGTCCCAGACATGATATAGAACATATGTTAAGCGTCCTCAAGCTGGGAGTCCAGACATGATATAGAACATATGTTAGTCTGACTCAACCTGGGAGTCCAGACATGTCATAGAACATATGTTAGGCTGACTCAGCCTGGGAGTCCAAACATGATATAGAACATATGTTAGCATGACTCAGCCTGGGAGTCCAAACTAGTCATGGAACATTTGTTAGCTGACCTCAACCTGGAGTCCAGACATGTATATAGAACATATGTTAGCTGACTCAACCTGGGAGTCCAGACATGTCATAGAACATATGGTAGCTGACTCAACCTGGGAGTCCAGACATGTCATAGAACACATGTTAGCTTGACTCAACCTGGGAGTCCAGACATGTATAGATCATAGTTAGCTGACTCAACCTGGGAGTCAGACATGTCATAGAACATATGGTTGCTGACTCAACCTGGAGTCCATACATGATCATAGAACATATGTTAGGCTGGACTCAACCTGGGAGTCCAGACAATGTCATAGAACAATGTTAGGCTGACTCAAACCTGTGAGTCCAACATGTCATAGAACATATTTAGCTGACTCAACTGGGAGTCCAGACATGTCATAAACATATTGTAGCTGACTCAACCTGGGAGTCCAGACATGTCATAGACATATGTTAGGCTGACTCAACTGGGAGTCCAGACATGTCATAGAACACTATGTTAGGCTGACTCAACCTGGAGTCCAGACATGTCATAGAACATATGTTTGGTGCTCAACCTGGGAGTCCAGACATGATCATAGAACATATGTTAGGCTGACTCAACCTGGGAGTCCAGACATGTCATAGAACATATGTTAGCGACTCAACTGGAGTCCAACATGTCATAGAACATATGTAGCTGACTCAACCTGGAGTCCGACATGTCAAGAACATATTTAGGCTGCTCAACCTGGGAGTCCAGACATGTATAGAACATATGTAGGCTGCTCAACCTGGGAGTCCAGACATGATATAGAACATATGTTAGCGTCTCAACCTGGGAGTCCAGACATGTATAGAACATATGTTAGGCTGACTAACCTGGGAGTCCAGACATGTAAATTAGTGACTCAACCTGGGAGTCCGACAATGATAAAAATAGTTAGGCTGACTCAACCTGGGAGTCCAGACATGTCATAGAACATTGTTAGGCTGACTAACGGGAGTCCAGACATGCATAGAACATAGTAGTAGGACTCAACCTGGGAGTCCAGACATGTCATAGAACAATTGTAGCTGACTCAACCTGGGAGTCCAACATTATAGAACAATTTAGCTGACCAACTGGGATCCAGACATGTCATAGAAATTATAGGAGCCAACCTGGGAGCCAATGTTAGAATATTGGCTGACTCAACCTGGGAGTCCAGACATGTCATAGAACATATGTTAGGCTGACTAACCGGGAGTCCAGACATTCATAGAACATATGTTAGGCTGCAACCTGGAGACACATATGTAGGACTCAACCTGGGAGTCCAGACATGTCATGAACTATTGCTGACCAACCTGGGAGCCAGACATGTCTAGAACATATGTTAGGCTGATCAACCTGGGAGTCCAGACACATGAATTATGATATAGGTGTCAACGGGAGTCCGACATGTTAGAACTAGTTAGCCTGATCAACCGGGAGTCCAAATGCATAACCTGGAGTTCAGACATGTCATGGAACTCCAGACATGTCTAGACTGGTTAGCTGTAACCTGGGAGTTCCAGACATGATGAATATGTTGCTGACCAACCTGGGAGTCCAGACATGTATAGAACTATGTAGCTGACTCACCTGGGAGTCCAGACAGTCATAGAACATATGTAGCTGACACCTGGGAGTCCAGACATGTCATAGAACAATGTTATGCCAACCTGGGAGTCCAACATGTAAGAACATATGTTGGCTGACTCAACCGGGAGTCCAACATGTCATAGAACATATGTTAGGCTGACACCTGGGAGTCCAGACATGCATAGAACATTGTAGGCTGACTCAACCTGGGAGTCCAGACATGTCATAGAACAATGTAGTGACTCAACCTGGGAGTCCAGACATGTCATAAAATGTAGCTGACTCAACCTGGGAGTCCAGACATGTCATAGAACATTGTAGCTGACTCAACCTGGGAGTCCAGACATGTATAGAACATTTAGCTGCCAACCTGGGAGTCCAGACATGTATAGAACAATTAGTGCTCAACCTGGGAGCCAACATGTTAGAACATACTGTTAGGCTGACTCAACCTGGGAGTCCAGACTATGTCATAGAACATATGTTAGGCTGGCTCAACCTGGGAGTCCAGACATGTCATAGAACATATGGTAGCTGACTCAACCTGGGAGTCCAGGACATGTCATAGAACATATGTTAGGCTGACTCAACCTGGGAGTTCCAGACATGTCATAGCACATATGTTAGGCTGACTCAACCTGGGAGTCCAGACATGTCATAGAACATATGTTAGGCTGACTCAACCTGGGAGTCCCAACATGTATAGAGCAATATGTTAGGCTGACTCAGCCTGGGAGTCCAGATATGTCATAGAACATATGTTAGGCTGACTCAACCTGAGAGTCCAGACATGACATAGAACAATTAGTAGCGGACTCAACCTGGGAGTCCAGACATGTCATAGAACAACTGGTAGCTGACTCAACCTGGGAGTCCAGACATGTCATAGAACAATGTGTAGCTGACTCAACCTGGCTGTCCAGACATGTCATAGAACAATTGGTAGCTGACTCAACCTGAGAGTCCAGACATGTCATAGAACATATGTTAGGCTGACTCAACCTGGGAGTCCAGACATGTCATATAACATATGTTAGCCTGACTCAACCTGGGAGTCAAGACATGTCATAGAGCATGTGTTAGGCTGACTCAACCTGGGAGTCCAGACATGTCATAGAACATATGGTAGCTGACCCAACCTGGGAGTCCAGACATGATATAGAACATATGTTGGGCTGGCTAAACCTGGGAGCCCAGACATGTCTTAGAACATATGTTAGGCTGGCTCAACCTTGGAGTCCAGACATGTCATAGAACATATGTTAGGCTGACTCAACCTGGGAGTCCAGACATGTCATAGAACATATGTTAGGCTGGCTCAACCGGGGAGTCCAGACATGTCATAGAACATATGTTAGGCTGGCTCAAACTGGGATACCAGACATGTCATAGAACATATGTTAGGCTGACTCAACCTGGGAGTCCAGACATGTCGTAGAACATATGTTAGGCTGGCTCAACCTGGGAGTCCAGACATGTCATATAACATATGTTAGCCTGACTCAACCTGGGAGTCAAGACATGTCATAGAGCATGTGTTAGGCTGACTCAACCTGGGAGTCCAGACATGTCATAGAACATATGGTAGCTGACCCAACCTGGGAGTCCAGACATGATATAGAACATATGTTAGGCTGGCTAAACCTGGGAGCCCAGACATGTCTTAGAACATATGTTAGGCTGGCTCAACCTTGGAGTCCAGACATGTCGTAGAACATATGTTAGGCTGGCTCAACCTGGGAGTCCAGACATGTCATGGAACATATGTTAAGCTGGCTCAACCTGGGAGTCCAGACATGTCATAGAACATATGTTAGGCTGGCTCAACCTGGGAGTCCAGACATGTCATAGAACATATGTTAGGCTGGCTCAAACTGGGATACCAGACATGTCATAGAACATATGTAGGCTGACTCAACCTGGGAGTCCAGACATGTCGTAGAACATATGTTAGGCTTGGCTCAACCTGGGAGTCCAGACATGTCATGACAATGTTAGCTGCTCAACCTGGGAGTCCAGACATGTATAGAACATATGTTAGCTGCTCAACCTGGGAGTCCAGACATGTCATAGAACATATGTTAGGCTGACTAACTGGGTCCAGACTGTCATAGAACATATGTTAGCTGACTCAACCTGGAGTCCAGACATGTCATAGAACAATGTTAGCTGCTCAACTGGGAGTCCACTGTCATAGAACATATTGCTGACTCACCTGGGAGTCCAGACATGTCATAGACATATGTAGCTGACTCAACCTGGGAGCCAGACATGTCATATTAGGGAGACGACTCAACTGGGAGTCAAAGTCTAGAACAATGTTGCTGACTCAACCTGGGTCCAGACATGTCATGAATTGTTAGGCTGCTCCTGGGAGTCCAGACATGTCATAGAACATATGTTAGCTGACTCAACTGGGAGTCAGACATGTCATAGAACATATGTTAGGCTGCTCAACCTGGGTCCAGACATGTCATAGAACATATGTTAGGCTGACTCAACCTGGGAGTCCAGACGTGTCATAGAACATATGTTAGGCTGACTCAACCTGGAAGTCCAGACCATGTCATAGGAACATAGTTAGCTGACTCAACCTGGGAGTCCAGACATGTCATAGAACATATGTTAGGCTGACTCAACCTGGGAGTCCAGACATGTCATAGAACATATGGTAGGCTGACCGCAACCTGGGAGTCCAGCAGTGTCATAACATATGTTAGGCTGACTCAGCCTGGGAGTCCAGATATGTCATAGAACATATGTTAGGCTGACTCAACCTGAGAGTCCAGACATGACATAGAACAATTAGTAGCGGACTCAACCTGGGAGTCCAGACATGTCATAGAACAACTGGTAGCTGACTCAACCTGGGAGTCCAGACATGTCATAGAACAATGTGTAGCTGACTCAACCTGGCTGTCCAGACATGTCATAGAACAATTGGTAGCTGACTCAACCTGAGAGTCCAGACATGTCATAGAACATATGTTAGGCTGACTCAACCTGGGAGTCCAGACATGTCATATAACATATGTTAGCCTGACTCAACCTGGGAGTCAAGACATGTCATAGAGCATGTGTTAGGCTGCCTCAACTGGGAGTCCAGACATGTCATAGAACATATGGTAGCTGACCAAACTGGGAGTCCAGACATGATATAGAACATATGTTGGGCTGGCTAAACCTGGAGCCCAGACATGTCTTAGAACATATGTTAGCTGGCTCACCTTGGAGTCCAACTTCATAGACATATGTTAGGCTACTCACCTGGGTCAACATGTCATAGACATATGTTAGCTGCTAACCGGAGTCCAGACAGTCATAGAACATATGTTAGCTGGTCAACTGGATACCAGACCTGCATAACATATGTTAGCTGACTCAACCTGGGAGTCCAGACATGTTAGAACATAGTTGGGTAACCTGGGATCAACTGTCAACATGTTAGCATCAGGGAGCAGACTCAGAATGTGTTAGGCATAAGGGCCTGTTAACATATAGCTCCAACGGGACTGTAAATTTTCTGTAAACCTGGGCCGATGTCAGAATATGTTAGGCTGAAACTGGTCAGACATGTGAATTAGGTCAACGGATCAGCTTTATAAGTGGCCACTGGGATCAGACATGTCATGAAATTAGGGGCTCACCGGACAGCATGAAAATATGTGGCCAACGGGGAATGTCATAGAACATTTAGCTGACTAACGGGCAGACATGTAAACATTTAGGCCAACTGGGGACTCATGAACATTTAGCTGCTCAACCGGAGTCCAACGTCATAGAACATTTGGGTCAACCTGGAGTCCAGACATGTCATAAAATTGGCTAACTGGGTCCAGACTGTCATAAACAATGTGCTGACTCAACCTGGAGTCAGACATGTCAAGAACAATTAGTGACTCAACCTGGGAGTCCAGACTGTCATAGAACATATGTTAGTGCTCAACCTGGGAGTCACATGTCATAGAACATGTAGCTGACTCAACTGGCAGACATGTATAAACATATGTTGTGCTCAACGGAAAATGTCTAGAACAATTAGCTTAATGGGCCAAAGACATGCATAACTAGTAGCTGAACTATTAGCTGCTAACTGAGTCCACTGTAACTGTATGCAATGGGATCACGTAACATGTCTGCAATGGAGTCCAACTGATAACATTTTACTATATGATCAGCTGATAACAAGTAGATATGATCAACTGTAGACATACTGACAATGGGAGTCACGATAACATTTAGACAATGGAGTCCAACTGATAACATGTATGACATGGAGTCCAAGCTATGTAGGAAAGGCCAACTGATAGAATTAGACTATGGGATCAACTGATAACATGATATAACTGAGCCGACATGATAACATTTACCCATGGCGACTCAACTGAGCGACAATGATACATTTAGACATGAGGCGCAATGATGTTAAACATGAGCCCAACGGGTAGACATATGTTGGTGGCTACCGAGTCCAGACATGTCATAGAACATATGTACTACCACCGAGTCAGACATATGTAGTGGCTCAACCGGCCCTCTAGAACATAGTGCTGCCACTGGATCCAGACATGTCATAGACATATTGGCGACTCACTGGGTCCAGAGTAGAACATTAGCTGCACGGGAGTCCAGACATGCATAAACATATGTTAGCGGACTCAACTGGGATGACATGTCATAGAAGTTAGGCTACTCAAGGGACAGATGTTAGATGGCCAACCTGGGAGTCCAGACATGATGAACATATAGTTAGGTGGCTCAACTGGGAGACCAGACATGTCATAGAACATATGTTAGGCTGACTCAACCTGGGTCCAGACATGTCTAGAAAATAGCTGGCTCAACCGGGAGTCAGACATGATATGAAATATGTTAGCTGACTCAACCTGGGAGTCCAAGACATGTCATAGAACTGTTAGCTGCTCAACCTGGGAGCCAGACATGTAAACATAGTGTGACCAACCTGGGGTCCAGACTTGTCATAGAACATATGTTAGGCTGACTCAACCTGGGAGTCCAGACATGTCATAGAACATATGGTAGCTGACTCAACCTGGGAGTCCAGACATGTCATATAACATATGTTAGACTGACTCAACCTGGGAGTCAAGACATGTCATAGAACACATGTTAGCTTGACTCAACCTGGGAGTCCAGACATGTCATAGAACATATGTTAGGCTGACTCAACCTGGGAGTCCAGACATGTCATAGAACATATGTTAGGCTGACTCAACCTGGGAGTCCAGACATGTCATAGAACATATGTTAGGCTGGCTCAACCTGGGAGTCCAGACATGTCATAGAACATATGTTAGGCTGACTGAACTTGGGAGTCCAGACGTGTCATAGAACATATGTTAGGCTGACTCAACCTGGAAGTCCAGACATGTCATAGAACACATGTTAGCTTGACTCAACCTGGGAGTCCAGACTTGTCATAGAACATATGTTAGGCTGACTCAACCTGGGAGTCCAGACATGTCATAGAACATATGGTAGCTGACTCAACCTGGGAGTCCAGACATGTCATATAACATATGTTAGACTGACTCAACCTGGGATTCAAGACATGTCATAGAACACATGTTAGCTTGACTCAACCTGGGAGTCCAGACTTGTCATAGAACATATGTTAGGCTGACTCAACCTGGGAGTCCAGACATGTCATAGAACATATGGTAGCTGACTCAACCTGGGAGTCCAGACATGTCATATAACATATGTTAGACTGACTCAACCTGGGAGTCAAGACATGTCATAGAACACATGTTAGCTTGACTCAACCTGGGAGTCCAGACATGTCATAGAACATATGTTAGGCTGACTCAACCTGGGAGTCCAGACATGTCATAGAACATATGTTAGGCTGACTCAACCTGGGAGTCCAGACATGTCATAGAACATATGTTAGGCTGGCTCAACCTGGGAGTCCAGACATGTCATAGAACATATGTTAGGCTGACTGAACTTGGGAGTCCAGACGTGTCATAGAACATATGTTAGGCTGACTCAACCTGGAAGTCCAGACATGTCATAGAACACATGTTAGCTTGACTCAACCTGGGAGTCCAGACTTGTCATAGAACATATGTTAGGCTGACTCAACCTGGGAGTCCAGACATGTCATAGAACATATGGTAGCTGACTCAACCTGGGAGTCCAGACATGTCATATAACATATGTTAGACTGACTCAACCTGGGATTCAAGACATGTCATAGAACACATGTTAGCTTGACTCAACCTGGGAGTCCAGACATGTCATAGAACATATGTTAGGCTGACTCAACCTGGGAGTCCAGACATGATATAGAACATATGTTAGGCTGACTCAACCTGCGAGTTCAGATCAATCCTACCCATGAGCCCCGTGCCTGTAGATAAGACGGTGAGAGGGGAATAGGGTCTCTTCCCTCGCAATGTAGACTAGATTAATGTAAATAAAAATGAATGCCACCCGACAGACATCTAGATAATGATGTGTCAGACCTGGTTCAAATTTTGCTAGTGAATATATATTAGGACTCTCCCTCCCACTCGCCAACTACAGATACATGGTGTGTGTGTCTGTGTCTGTGTGTGTCTCTGTGTGTGTGAACAATTGTGCTGTCTATAAACCTGTTTGACCGGTTTTTTTTTTTTTAGCTTCCACCAACCCGTCCAGGCACTGTCAGGCTTTGATTCTATTAATAACTCCCTGAGTATAACATCTCTATACAGGCGGTTCAAAAGCGCGTACAACACAAAACAGAACACCCAAATAACACGCGAGGAGCGCTGTATCTGGCATGCACAAAACTGGTTTCCTGCTAATGAAACTGAAATCTTTAGTTAAAGCATCATAAAGACAGGTGCTTTACCTCTGTGACGGCAACGGACACCAGCTACTCGGGAATTTGTTTATATTTCTGGTGTGTATTTCTGGTATATATTTCTGGTGTGTATTTCTGGTATATATTTCTAGTGTGTATTTACGGTATGTATTTCTGGTATGTATTTCATGTGTGTATCTTAAGATGTAAATATCTTAGTTAATTGCCTATAATTTGGTTATTTCTGGTTTATAAGTATCTCCGGTCATTGTGTAGAGTGGTGATTTCTGGTATGTGTTTCTGGTATGTGTGTCTGGTATGCATATTTTGTTATGTATTGCTGGTTTGTATTTCACAATGTACGTGTCTCCGTGAACTGCCCGGTCTGTATGGCATTACCTTGACTACCACAGCGCTCCGACTGTCCCCATGTACATGTCTGGCAGAAACACTGGCCTAGCCACAACATACATCTTTTGGTTCGCATATCCTTTACAGGACATCGCTGTCAACATCAGCATCTTTCAGCTGATTGTTGATTTCTTGGCAAGATTACGCTCAGTAGTCTGCCATTCTAGCCGGATTCGTGGCTTAGAGGTTATGACTTTTCTCCGTAATCTCGTATACTCTCGTCGGTGACGTGATGACGGTGAGGATCAGCAGTGGTTCGAATCGCATCGGTAACTTACGGGGTATGTGAGCCGGCCGCTCAGAAAGCAATGGCAAACTACTGAGCGTAATCTTGCCAAGAAATCAACATACAGCTGAAAGATGCTGGTGTTGACAGCGATGTCCTGTAAAGGATATGCGAAAAAAAAGTCTGCCATTGCTTTCTGAGTAACCGGCTCACATACCCCGTAAGTTACCGACACGGAGAGAACCGCTACCGATTTTCGCGCAACGTTACGTTACCTACGAGATTACGGAGAAAGTCGTGTAACCTTTAGACCAAGGAGCGGGCAGATTATATGATAGTTTGCTGTTAATTCACACCAAACAAAAAGTATCCCTTACAGGGCCTCATTTGCATCGCTCCAGCAATCACTTCCGGTTAAGCGTTCGGTGGACTGCTGGATCAATCGATGGATATTTTGTTAGTTTTTGGGCCCGTAGAGCCCTCACTGTCGTCGGAGTACTCCTACGGGCCCAAAAATAAAAACTAACAAAACATCCATAGATCGATCCAGCAGTCCACCGAACACTTAACCGGAAGTGATTGCTGGACCGATGCAAATGAGGCCCTGTAAGGGATGGTTTTTTGTTTGGGGTGAACTAACAGTAAAGTACCGATTATTTTACACCCCATGAAACATGTATGTCGCTGTGAGTGTATCGTGGTGACTGAAAAAAGCAGGTGTCATGTATCTTCTTTCTTATTGGCTATTGTGTGGATACAGAGGCGAAATAAATCCGCGCAATCCTGTACACACACACACAAACACACACACTCACACACGCACGCACACACGTACACAGCCACACTCCCCATGAATCGTCTTGCCCCGACCAGTGTGTCGTTCTCAAACCTAGGAGACGCGTCTAGCGTTCGTTGTCTCGGATGGCTGTGTGAGGTGCACCAAAATGGGATCTTCCCAGCCAACGTGAGTAAGCGAGGCAGGCGTTTCAAGAATGTAACCGCATCGTGCAGCCAGGGTCGTGGTTTGAGCGGGCAAAAGAGCAAAGTTTGTACGACCGTTCGACAAAGTCTCGATAAGCGCCCACTCTCTCTCGATGAGTAGTGGGCCTGCAGTCAGTAAGCTGGTATAGCTTTTTTTTTCGGTTAGTCCTGCCGGCGTAGCTTGAAAGCTCGTCGGTAGGCGTCCAGTGGTTTTGCATGTATCACCTTGTACCGGGAGGGCGCGCTTTAGCGATGCTACTCTTGGCTTGCGTGTGCTTGAATAGTCCGTCTGTCCGATAGATATCTGGTTGATCCTGCCAGTAGTCATATGCTTGTCTCCGAGGAAGGCTAACCTCATTAAAAAATGCCCGCCGGAAGCCGGAAGTGTCGTCCTACGGGTGGCAAACTAAAAATTGACACTACGCAATTACGTCCGAGTGAAATGTCTCGTCCGAATGTCTCTCGTGCTAGGAACAGCTCTGACTACCTAGTTTCCGAATGCCGCTCTTGTTCGGAACAGCTCTGACTAGGTAGTTTTCCGAATGTCTGTCGTGCCTGGAACAGCTCTGACGGGCACAACGACAAGCACATGTCCGAAAACTCGCTGAGTGGATACCGTATGCAAACCTGTCTGGTTTGTGCGGGAATGGCCCGGGGCAAACGAAATGACCAATATATTGAAGTGAGGATTTAAAGCAGCCATGAGCAGGACGTGACGATTTCCCAGATCCAGGGCGTTATGTGTCGGCCCTGCAACTATGGAAGCAACCTTGGATGGCGGAAAATGCTATGGACTGTCCCTGCCTTCCTTTGAGGGATGACCGTTGTCTTCGACCGTTCTAACTTGGCCAGCATGGTTGTAGATGGCACCACAAAAGTGAGAGTCTCCCAGGAATGCTACCTGGTCAAAAAAGCACGCTAAAGTCGATGTGTTGGCCTACGGGTTTCGGCCCAAGGGCGCATAACAGACACATCGCAATCACATCTGAAAAAACACTCCGGATGAACGAAAAGAAGAAGAAACCTAGGAGATACACGGCTATAGGCAGGTGTGTACACGTGATAAACTGTTCACTGTATGGTCTGATTGTTCAACTACACTCATTAGGTGTAGACACTGACTACGTGTGGCAGTTTCTCATGTTGGTAGGCGCCCCCTTGTACATCAGTAACATTGCCCCCCCTTCCGTGTGTCCCCCACCCCGTTCCCCGTGTACAACATCAATAACACTGCGCCCCCCCCCCGTGTGTCCCCGCGTACAACATCAATAACACTGCGGCCCCCCGCCCCCGCCCCCCGCGTACAACATCAATAACACTGCGGCCCCCCGCCCCCCGCGTACAACATCAATAACACTGCGCCCCCCCCCCCCGCGTACACATCAATAACACTGCGCCCCCCCCCCGTGTGTCCCCGCGTACAACATCAATAACACTGCGCCCCCCCCGCCCCGCCCCCGCGTACAACATCAATAACACTGCGCCGCCCCGCCCCCCGCGTATAACACTGCCGCCCCCCCCCCGTGTGTCCCCGCGTACAACATCAATAACACTGCGCCGCCCCCCCCCCCCCGCGTACAACATCAATAACACTGCGCCCCCCCCCCCCCCCCGCGTACAACATCAATAACACTGCGCCGCCCCGCCCCCCCCCCCGCGTACATCAATAACACCGCCCCCCCCCCCCCCGTGTGTCCCCGCGTACAACATCAATAACACTGCGCCGCCCCGCCCCCGCGTACAACATCAATAAGACTGCGCCGCCCCGCCCCCCGCGTACAACATCAGTAACACTGCCCCCCCCCCCCCCCGTGTGTCCCCCGCCCCGTCCCCCGTGTACAACATTAGTAACACTGCGCTATTAGTTAGTTGCATATCCCTCACATGAGCCCCCCCCCCCTGGTGTAACATGATAACCTGGGCCAGCCCCCCCCCCCCCCCCCCAAAAAAAAATTTGCCCCCCCCCTTTTTTTTTTAAAAAAAAACCCCCCCCCCCCCCCCCGGTTAAACAAAAAATTTCCCCCCCCCCCCAAACCCCCCCCCTTTTTTTTCCCCCCCGGGGGAAAATTTTTTTGGGGGGGCCCCCCCCCCCCTAAAAAATTTTAAAACCCCCCCCCCCCCCTTTTTTTTTTTTCCCACCCCCCCCCCCCCCCCCCCTTTTTTAAAAAAACCCCCCCCCGGGGGCCCCCCCCCCCCCCGGGCCCCTTCCAAAAAAAAAAGGCCCCCCCCCCCCCTTTCCCCCGGGGGGGGGGGTTTTTTTTCCCCCCCCCCCCCCCCCCCCAAACCATAAAAACCCCCCCCCCCGTTTCCAAAAATTTTTAAAAAAAAAAACCCCCCCCCCCCCCCTTTTTAATTGGGAAAAAACCTTTTTCCCCCCCCCCCCGGGGGGGGGCCCCCCCCCCCCCCCCCCGGGGCCCCCCCCCCCCCCCCCCCCCCCTTCAAGGGCCCCGGGCCCCCCCCCGGGGCCCCCGGCCCCCTTTCCCCCCCCCCCGGGCCCCCCCCCCCCCCCCCACCCCCCCCCCCCTTTTTGGGGCCCCCTTTTCCCCCCCCAAACCCCCCCCCGGTTTTTTTCAAAAACCCCCCCCCCCCCTTCCCCCCCCCGGCCCCCCAAAAAAAAAAAAAGGCCCCCCCCCCCTTTAAAAAAAAAAAGGGGGGGGCCCCCCCCTTTTTTCCCCCCAAAAATTTCCCCCCCCCCCCCCCCAAACCCCTTTTTAAAAAAATTTTTTTTAAAAATTTTAAAAAAAAAAAAAAAACCCCCCTTTTTATTTTGTTTGGGGTTTTGGCAAAAAAGGGTTTTTTTAAAAAAAAAAAATTTTTTTTGGGGGGAAAACCTTGCAAAAAGGCCCTTTAAAAATAAAAAACCCAAGTTTTTTGGGAAAAAAATTTTTTTCCCCAAAAATTTAAAAAAGGGGGGGTTTTTTCCCCCTTTTTTTTCCCCCCCTTTTTTTTTAAAAAAAAAAAAAAAAATTTTTTGGGGGGGGAAAAAATTAAAAGGTTTTCCCCCCCCCCCTTTTGAACCCCCCCCCCGGGGGCCCGGCCCCCGGGGGAAAAGGGGGGGGAAAAAAAAACCCCCAAAAAAAAACCCCCCAAAAACGCCGGGGGGAAAAAAGGGGGGGTTTTTGGGGGTTTTTGGGGGGGGGGGGGGAAAAAAAAAGGGGGGGGGAAAAAAAAAAAAAAGGGGAAAGAGAGACGGGCCCCCCCGGGGGGAAAAAATTTTTTGGACACTTCACACCCCAACAGGCAGTATCCGCCGTGGGCCTGACTTTACATTTGGCCACATTTGTTTAGAGAATTCGCGCTTTCGTACCGGCTGGCCGTGTATTGGGGAGTTAACTGCCAACACGAGAAGTCAGGGTGTGTACAAGCACACAGCTAGGGCAGCAACCACTGGTAGGGTGGCCTGTGCTTACATCTGCGTGTAGTTCTTCTCTTAGATACCCATTCAAGGTGAGCTGTGTTGTAGTGTGCTGTGTTGTAGTGTACTATGTTGTAGTGTACTGTGTTGTAGTGTACTGTGTTGTTGTAGTGTACTGTGTTGTAGTGTGGGCTGCTATTCTCCAGTGACGAGACTGTTCTATATGTACAGTTCTATGTTTCTGTTGTCTCCAGTGACGAGACTGTTCTATATGTACAGTTCTATGTTTCTGTTGTCTCCAGTGATGAGACTGTGTTCTATATGTACAGTTCTATGTTTCTGTTGTCTCCAGTGACGAGACTGTGTTCTATATGTACAGTTCTATGTTTCTGTTGTCTCCAGTGACGAGACTGTTCTATATGTACAGTTCTATGTTTCTGTTGTCTCCAGTCACGAGACTGTGTTCTATATGTACAGTTCTATGTTTCTGTTGTCTCCAGTGACGAGACTGTTCTATATGTACAGTTCTATGTTTCTGTTGTCTCCAGTGACGAGACTGTTCTATATGTACAGTTCTATGTTTCTGTTGTCTCCAGTGACGAGACTGTTCTATATGTACAGTTCTATGTTTCTGTTGTCTCCAGTGACGAGACTGTGTTCTATATGTACAGTTCTATGTTTCTGTTGTCTCTAGTGACGAGACTGTTCTATATGTACAGTTCTATGTTTCTGTTGTCTCCAGTGACGAGACTGTGTTCTATATGTACAGTTCTATGTTTCTGTTGTCTCCAGTGACGAGACTGTTCTATATGTACAGTTCTATGTTTCTGTTGTCTCCAGTGACGAGACTGTTCTATATGTACAGTTCTATGTTTCTGTTGTCTCCAGTGACGAGACTGTTCTATATGTACAGTTCTATGTTTCTGTTGTCTCCAGTGACGAGACTGTTCTATATGTACAGTTCTATGTTTCAGTTGTCTCCAGTGACGAGACTGTTCTATATGTACAGTTCTATGTTTCTGTTGTCTCCAGTGACGAGACTGTTCTATATGTACAGTTCTATGTTTCTGTTGTCTCCAGTGACGAGACTGTGTTCTATATGTACAGTTCTATGTTTCTGTTGTCTCCAGTGACGAGACTGTGTTCTATATGTACAGTTCTATGTTTCAGTTGTCTCCAGTGACGAGACTGTATTCTACAAGTACAGTACTATGTTTCAGTTGTCTCCAGTGACGAGACTGTATTCTACAGGTACAGTTCTATGTTTCAGTTGTCTCCAGTGACGAGACTGTATTCTACAGGTACAGTTCTATGTTTCAGTTGTCTCCAGTGACGAGACTGTATTCTACAGGTACAGTTCTATGTTTCAGTTGTCTCCAGTGACGAGACTGTATTTTACAGGTACAGTTCTATGTTTCAGTTGTCTCCAGTGACGAGACTGTATTCTACAGGTACAGTTCTATGTTTCAGTTGTCTCCAGTGACGAGACTGTATTCTACAGGTACAGTTCTATGTTTCTGTTGTCTCCAGTGACGAGACTGTATTCTACAGGTACAGTTCTATGTTTCAGTTGTCTCCAGTGACGAGACTGTATTCTACAGGTACAGTTCTATGTTTCAGTTGTCTCCAGTGACGAGACTGTATTCTACAGGTACAGTTCTAGTTCTATCTATGTTTCTGTTGCCTCCAGTGACGAGACTGTATTCTATATATACAGTTCTATGTTTCAGTTGTCTCCAGTGACGAGACTGTGTTCTACAGGTACAGTTCTATGTTTCAGTTGTCAGCAGTCACGAGACTGTATTCTACAGGTACAGTTCTATGTTTCAGTTGTCTCCAGTGACGAGACTGCATTCTACAGGTACAGTTCTATGTTTCAGTTGTCTCCAGTGACGAGACTGTATTCTACAGGTACAGTTCTATGTTTCAGTTGTCTCCAGTGACGAGACTGTATTCTACAGGTACAGTTCTATGTTTCAATTGTCTCCAGTGACGAGACTGTATTCTACAGGTAAAGTTCTATGTTTCAGTTGTCTCCAGTGACGAGACTGTGTTCTATTGGTACAGTTCTATGTTTCAGATGTCTGCAGTCACGAGACTGTGTTCTACAGGTAGAGTTCTATGTTTCAGATGTCTCCAGTCACGACACTGTGTTCCATAACATACAGCTCTAAGATGTACACAGTCTCGCGGAGTCCGCCTGGTCTTTGATTAACTCTAATGCGATGAGAGGAGTTATAGGCCCTTATATCGAATTCATTGCACCAGGTTTTATACCATATGGCATGGTCTATTTCTGCAGAGCAGTCTGTGGATTGTGTCTTGAACAGACACAACTCAAGCAACATATTTCTGAAGATGTACTAGACCAGTGGTTCTCAACCTTTTTTGGCCCATTCCCCCCTTCACCATATTTTCAGAACGCCATTCCCCCCCTTCCTATCAAAAATTTGGCCCGTTCCCCCCTTCACCATATTTTTAGAACGTCATTCCCCCCCCCCCCCCTTTTCATATTTCCTATCTAAAAATCCCCTCACCCGTACACAGTATACATAAAAGTGGAAGGCAAATGTAATAGCATATACTAAAACAAGTCTAGACATCCACATAAAACATGATTTGTGGGTCTACTTACTTTATAAAATGAATTTTAGAAGGACGAGACATACATAACTGTAAAGTATGAAGGGAAAAACTATGTCAAGTAATCGGTTCTTGTATTAACACGATCTTGAAATGGTCTTCATTCCCCCCCCCCCCTGGAAACCATGAAATTCTCCCCTGGGGGGGGGGGGGGGAATTCCCCACCGGTTGAGAACCACTGTACTAGACAGAAAGATGCAAAGCCCCAGAGTTCCGCTCACACTTGATAGCAGACATTTCTTCAAGTTAAAAGGGTCAGTTAAGAAAGGCGTTGTTAACCTGGCCTCATATTGCTGTGACCTAGTATGTATGAAGTTCTGTCACTTCACATCCCTGCTACAATAATTCACATTACCCCTCTCCCCCCCCCCCCCCCCTTACAGGAAATAATCCCAGTCAGATAATTATCCAAATTGTGGCTGATTATTAATCTGAGGCAGGGTGAACATTACTTATAACTTATCTTCTGAGGTTGAACAGGTTAGGGGTCATGAGAAAACAGACACAGAAACATGACTGTATTGCTGCCGCAGTATTTTCTGTATGACTGCACATACTAGCATACTGACTGCATGTACTAGTGTACTGACTGCATGTACTAGTGTAATTACTGCATGTACTAGTGTACTGACTGAGTGTACTAGTGTAATTACTGCATGTACTAGTGTACTGACTGAGTGTACTAGTGTACTGACTGAGTGTACTAGTGTACTGACTGCATGTACTAGTGTACTGACTGAGTGTACTAGTGTACTGACTGCATGTACTAGCGTACTGACTGAGTGTACTAGTGTACTAACTGCATGTACTAGTATACTGACTGCATGTACTAGTGTAATTACTGCATGTACTAGTGTACTGACTGCATGTACTAGTGTACTGACTGAGTGTACTAGTGTACTGACTGCATGTACTAGTGTACTGACTGTGTGCTAGTGTACTGACTGCATGTACTAGTGTACTGACTGCATGTACTAGTGTAATTACTGCATGTACTAGTGTACTGACTGCATGTACTAGTGTAATTACTGCATGTACTAGCATACTGACTGCATGTACTAGTGTAATTACTGCATGTACTAGCATACTGACTGCATGTACTAGTGTAATTACTGCATGTACTAGTGTAATTACTGCATGTACTAGCATACTGACTGCATGTACTAGTGTAATTACTGCATGTACTAGTGTAATTACTGCATGTACTAGTGTAATTACTGCATGTACTAGTGTAATTACTGCATGTACTAGTGTAATTACTGCATGTACTAGTGTAATTACTGCATGTACTAGTGTAATTACTGCATGTACTAGCATACTGACTGCATGTACTAGTGTAATTACTGCATGTACTAGCATACTGACTGCATGTACTAGTGTAATTACTGCATGTACTAGCATACTGACTGCATGTACTAGTGTACTGACTGAGTGTACTAGTGTACTGACTGCATGTACTAGTGTACTGACTGCTTGTACTAGTGTAATTACTGCATGTACTAGTGTAATGACTGCATGTACTAGTGTACTGACTGCATGTACTAGTGTAATTACTGCATGTACTAGTGTAATGACTGCATGTACTAGTGTAATGACTGCATGTACTAGTGTAATTACTGCATGTACTAGTGTAATTACTGCATGTACTAGTGTAATTACTGCATGTACTTAGTGTAAGTACTGCATGTACTAGTGTAATTACTGCATGTACTAGTGTAATTACTGCATGTACTAGTGTAATGACTGCATGTACTAGTGTAATTACTGCATGTACTAGTGTAATTACTGCATGTACTAGTGTAATTACTGCATGTACTAGTGTAATTACTGCATGTACTAGTGTAATTACTACATGTACTAGTGTACTGACTGCATGTACTAGTGTACAGACTGCATGTACTAGTGTACTGACTGCATGTACTAGTGTACTGACTGCATGTACTAGCATACTGACTGCATGTACTAGTGTACAGACTGCATGTACTAGCATACTGACTGCATGTACTAGCGTACTGACTGCATGTACTAGCATACTGACTGCATGTACTAGCGTACTGACTGCATGTACTAGTGTAATTACTGCATGTACTAGTGTACTGACTGCATGTACTAGTGTACTGACTGCATGTACTAGTGTAATGACTGCATGTACTAGTGTAATGACTGCATGTACTAGTGTACTGACTGCATGTACTAGTGTACAGACTGCATGTACTAGTGTAATGACTGCATGTACTAGTGTACTGACTGCATGTACTGGGTATACTGATGTACTAGTGTACTGACTGCATGTACTAGTGTACTGACTGCATGTACTAGTGTACTGACTGCATGTACTAGCATACTGACTGCATATACTAGTGTACTGACTGCATGTACTAGCATACTGACTGCATGTACTAGCATACTGACTGCATGTACTAGCATACTGACTGCATGTACTAGTGTACTGACTGCATGTACTAGCATACTGACTGCATGTACTAGTGTACTGACTGCATGTACTAGTGTACTGACTGCATGTACTAGCATACTGACTGCATATACTAGCATACTGACTGCATGTACTAGTGTACTGACTGCATGTACTAGTGTACTCACTGCATGTACTAGCATACTGACTGCATATACTAGCATACTGACTGCATGTACTAGTGTACTGACTACATGTACTAGTGTACTGACTGCATGTACTAGCGTACTGACTTCATGTACTAGTGTACTGACTTCATGTACTAGTGTACTGACTGCATGTACTAGTGTACTGACTGCATGTACTAGTGTACTGATTTCATGTACTAGTGTACTGACTTCATGTACTAGTGTACTGACTGCATGTACTAGCGTACTGACTGCATGTACTAGTGTAATTACTGCATGTACTAGTGTACTGACTTCATGTACTAGTGTACTGACTTCATGTACTAGTGTACTGACTTCATGTACTAGTGTACTGACTTCATGTACTAGTGTACTGACTTCATGTACTAGTGTACTGACTACATGTACTAGTGTACTGACTTCATGTACTAGTGTACTGACTTCATGTACTAGTGTACTGACTTCATGTACTAGTGTACTGACTTCATGTACTAGTGTACTGACTACATGTACTAGGGTACTGACTTCATGTACTAGCGTACTGACTTCATGTACTAGTGTACTGACTTCATGTACTAGTGTACTGACTTCATGTACTAGTGTACTGACTACATGTACTAGTGTACTGACTGCATGTACTAGCGTACTGACTTCATGTACTAGCGTACTGACTACATGTACTAGCGTACTGACTGCATGTACTAGTGTACTGACTTCATGTACTAGTGTACTGACTGCATGTACTAGTGTACTGACTGCATGTACTAGTGTACTGACTGCATGTACTAGTGTACTGACTGCATGTACTAGTGTACTGACTGCATGTACTAGTGTACTGACTGCATGTACTAGTGTACTGACTGCATGTACTAGTGTACTGACTGCATGTACTAGTGTACTGACTTCATGTACTAGTGTACTGACTGCATGTACTAGTGTACTGACTGCATGTACTAGTGTACTGACTGCATGTACTAGTGTACTGACTGCATGTACTAGTGCACTGACTCCACAGTCACCCAGCTCACTGACATTCACCAGACATGAGATAAATGTGTGCAAGTGCCTGACATCTGACACCATCCACTATAAGCTTTGGTTACCTTCAGCTTCTGTATGTTTCTACATCAATGATGGTGATTTTTACTGTTTCTACATCAATGATTGGTGATTTTTACTGTTTCTACATCAATGATTGGTGATTTTTACTGTTTCTATATCAATGATTGATTATTTTCTTCTGTTCCTACATCAATGATTGGTGATTTTCTACTGTTCCTACATCAATTATTGGTGATTTTCTACTGCCAGAGCTAACCTGAGACCACAGTCAACATGCCGGGTGTTCTAGGGGCAGCCTCCATTCCGTTCATCGCTTGCATCACGCTGCTGGTTGCCATGGTGTTGCAGGTACTCTCCTATGCTGCACCTTTCTGGGCCTACGACAAGGACGGAGACTTTGGGCTGTGGAGAAATCACAAATGTCTCACTCCAGTGGACGGCCAACCCCAGACTGACCTGGGTTGTTACAAATATGATCTTCCATGGAATATTGGTGGTGAGTAGTCAATTTTAAAGATGGAAACATCAAGTTGTACATTATTACTAGGAAGAGACTGAGCATGTGCCAATGTTTACTTAGGGTGGCTGTCAGTAGCCAAAGTCAGTGCTTGCCAAACTAAGGTTCATAGTTTACATTTTGGGGGTGTGAGAGAGCCAGATGCATGGTCTAAGTGAGCAATTTCTGGACTATACATTTCTCATGAAGGTTTGTATCTGATATATGATTCTGGGACTGAATGGTGTGATCATATGACATAGGACACAACCACTCTATGATATGACCATGTGATATATGACACAACCACTCTATGATATGATATTGTGACATAGGTCACAAGCACTCTATAATATGATCATGTGACAGGATACAACCACTCTATGATGTGGTCATGTCTCATAGGATACAACTTATGTGTGTGTGTGTGTGTTTGTGTAGGTGCATGCCTGCCTGCTTGAGTGTAAGAATACTGTCATGGTCTCATTTAGGTTAACATTTGGCTCGCTCTCCAGAACAGGGGCGAAACAATCATACACATTCAATGATTACACTCTTACGCGGCAACGTGAAGTAAACCCTTTTATTCACGTAACTTATTTACATTGGGTACATTCATGGAAGTTGCGCTCATAACTATGCGCAACTCGTACATTATCACAGCAGTATATACATGCATCATACATCTTATAGAATAGAATAATACAAAATAACTCTCTCACTGCCTCAGCTCAAGCACATCTCAGTGTACCAGTCAGTCACGCCATCCCTCATTACAGCCATCTCACAACGATCATGAAACACAAGCATAACCCTCTCTGTCTGTCTGTCTCGAAGTCCTAATCCCGTCTGGCTGACACAGGTATATTTGGTCAGTCCTTCACTTCTCACAGTTCGTGCGACCCGTGTGGGGTACCGTGGCATGACGACCAAAGGGCTTCAACTGGTTAGTAGTTGACCTGTACTCAGTAACACCAGGCTGCCTGTCCGGATGGCCTGTCGTGAGCTGTCCTCCACTAACTCCTGACCTGCAGGATATTGGGTTCCTGACTTGTAAATATGTGCGTGCCTGTGTGTTGCTGTTCTCTGTTAGCCTTGAATGATGTGTGAATGAAATAATGTATGAAAGAGAGTGAGAGAAGGGCAGAATGTTAGACGGGCCTGCGTGCCCAATTCTTAGCCCTTTGAAAATAAAGTTTGTTCGTTCGTTCGTTCGTTCGTTCGTTCCCTCCTCCATTTACCCAAGACAGACAGACAGACAGATAGTCGGGAACGGGAACTTATATGACTACTTATATGATTTAAATGAGATGCTCTCCACCATGGGCTGGGCCGGGTCAGACAGACAAACAGACAGATAGATGGACAGACAGACAGACAGACAGTCGGGAACGGGAACTTATATGACTACTTATAAGAATTAAATGAGATGCTCCCCACCAGGAGTTGGGCGATGCCGGGCCGAGTCAGACAGACAGACAGATAGATAGTCGGGAACGGGAACTTATATGACTACTTATATGAATTAAATGAGATGCTCCCCACCAGGGTCTGGGCGAAGCCGGGCCGGGTCAGCTAGTCTTATATATAAATTAGGATCTCCGTCTGTCTGTCTGTATGTATGTATGTATGTCCTGTATGCGCTCGCGAACGGCCCATCCGATTGAGATGAAATTTTCTACACGCCTTCCTTTCATTCCAGCGCTGCCAACTGTCGTATTTTTTTTCTTCTTCCTCCTCCTCCCTCCTCCCATTCCCAAAATACGTACGTAAATATATGATGATGATGATGAAAGAATCCCCGAACCAAAACGCTAGGGAAAGGGAAGAAAATGACGTGACTACACAGAATCGTCACACGGCAATCATCATCATCATCAAGTGCCGTGCCGGCTGGCGTAGGCGTTCAACTCTGCTGCTGATATATATGCCTCCATGCCACGGCAATATCAATAACAATTCATCTTTTTATGTGTAAGGAAGTTATCTACAGTCGTGTAGAAGGGAAGAACAATCAATGGAAGGACCGAAATCACAGAACCTAGACGAGTATGAATTCGGAATGGCGAACTCCCTCCTCCTCTCTTCTCCTCCTGCCTCTACCTCCTCCCCTCCTCCTGCCTCTACCTCCTCCCTCCACCCTCCTCCTCTTCCTCCTCCCTCTACCTCCTCCTCCTCCTCCCTCCTCCTTCTCCCTTCTCCCTCTTCCTCTCCCCTCCTCCTCCATCCTCCTCCCTCCTATTCCCTTCTCCTCCTCCCTCCTCTTCCTCCTCTCTCCTCCTCCCTCCTCTCTCCTCCTCCCTCCTCTCTCCTCCTCCCTCCTCCCTTTTCCTCCCTCTACCTTCTCCCTCTACCTCCTCCCTCCTCCTCCTTCCTCCACATCCCTCTTCCTCCTCCTCCCTCCTCATCATTCCTCCTCCTCCTCCCCCTTCTCCCTCCTCATTCTACCTCTTCCTCCCTCCTCCTCCTTCTCCCTCCCCCTCCTCCCCCTCTCTCCTCCTCCTCCCCCCTCCCCCCTCTCCCTCCTCCTCCTCCCCCACCTGCATTCTCCTCCCTCCTCCTCCTTCTCCCTCCTCCTCCCCCTCCCTCCTCCCCCTCCTCCCTCTTCCTCCTCCTCCTCCTCCTTCACCCTCCTCCCTCCTCCTCCTCCTTCACCCTCCTCCCTCCTCCTCCCTCCTCCCTCCTCCTCCTCCCTCCTCCTCCCTCCTCATCCCTCTTCCTCCTCCTCCTCCCTCCTCCTTCTCCCCTTTCCCCCTCCTTCTCTTAATCCCTCCTCCTCCCTCCTATTCCTCCCTACTCCTCCTCCTCCCTCCTCCTCCTCTCTCCGCCTATCTCTTCCTCCCTCCTCCTCCTCCCTCCTCCACTCTCTTCCTCCTACCTCCTCGCCCTCCTCTTCCTTCCTCCTTCGCCCTCCTCCTCCCTTCTCCTCCCTTCTCCTCCTACCCCTCCCTCCTCCCCCTCCTCTTTCCTCCTCCTTCCTCCCTCCTCCTCCCCCTCCTCCCCCTCCTCCTTCCTCCTCCTCCCTCTCCTCCTCATCCCTCCTTCTCCATTCTCCTCCTCCCTCCTCCCTCTACCGTCCTCCCTCCTCCTCCCTTCACATTCCTCTTCCTCCTCCTCCCTCCTCCTCTCTCCTCCTCCTCTCTCCTCCTCCCTCCTCCTCCTCCTTCTACCTCCTCCCTCCTCCTCCCTTCACATTCCTCCTCCTCCCCCTCATCCTCTTCCCTCCTTCTCCTCCCTCCTCCTTCTCCCTCTTCCTCCTCCCTCTTCCTCCTCTCTCATCCTCCTCCCTTTCCCTCCTCCTCCCTCTCCTCCTCCTCCTCCTCCTGCGTTCTCCTTCTCCCTCCTCCTCCCTCTTCCTCCTCCCTCCTCCTTCTCCTCCCTCCTCCCTCCTCCTTCTCCCTCTTCCTCCTCCCTCTTCCTCCCACTTCCTGCTCCCTCTGCCTCCTCCCTCCTCCTACTCTCTCCTCCTCCTCCCTCCTCCTCCCCCTCCTCCTCCACCCTACTCCTCCCTCCTCTTCCTAATCCCTCCTCCCTCCTATTCCTCCCTATTCCTCCTGTCTCCTGTCTCCTCCTCCCTCCTCCTCCCTCCTCTTCCCTCCTCCATCTCCCTCTTCCTCCTCCCTCCTCCATTTACCCAAGACAGACAGACAGACAGATAGTCGGGAACGGGATCTTATATGACTACTTATATGATTTAAATGAGATGCTCTCCACCATGGGCTGGGCCGGGTCAGACAGACAAACAGACAGATAGATGGACAGACAGACAGACAGACAGTCGGGAACGGGAACTTATATGACTACTTATATGAATTAAATGAGATGCTCCCCACCAGGAGTTGGGCGATGCCGGGCCGAGTCAGACAGACAGATAGATAGTCGGGAACGGGAACTTATATGACTACTTATATGATTTAAATGAGATGCTCTCCACCATGGGCTGGGCCGGGTCAGACAGACAAACAGACAGATAGATGGACAGACAGACAGACAGTCGGGAACGGGAACTTATATGACTACTTATAAGAATTAAATGAGATGCTCCCCACCAGGAGTTGGGCGATGCCGGGCCGAGTCAGACAGACAGACAGATAGATAGTCGGGAACGGGAACTTATATGACTACTTATATGAATTAAATGAGATGCTCCCCACCAGGGTCTGGGCGAAGCCGGGCCGGGTCAGCTAGTCTTATATATAAATTAGGATCTCCGTCTGTCTGTCTGTATGTATGTATGTATGTCCTGTATGCGCTCGCGAACGGCCCATCCGATTGAGATGAAATTTTCTACACGCCTTCCTTTCATTCCAGCGCTGCCAACTGTCATATTTTTTTTCTTCTTCCTCCTCCTCCCTCCTCCCATTCCCAAAATACGTACGTAAATATATGATGATGATGATGAAAGAATCCCCGAACCAAAACGCTAGGGAAAGGGAAGAAAATGACGTGACTACACAGAATCGTCACACGGCAATCATCATCATCATCAAGTGCCGTGCCGGCTGGCACTGGCGTTCAACTCTGCTGCTGATATATATGCCTCCATGCCACGACAATATCAATAACAATTCATCTTTTTATGTGTAAGGAAGTTATCTACAGTCGTGTAGAAGGGAAGAACAATCAATGGAAGGACCGAAATCACAGAACCTAGACGAGTATGAATTCGGAATGGCGAACTCCCTCCTCCTCTCTTCTCCTCCTGCCTCTACCTCCTCCCCTCCTCCTGCCTCTACCTCCTCCCTCCACCCTCCTCCTCTTCCTCCTCCCTCTACCTCCTCCTCCTCCTCCCTCCTCCTTCTCCCTTCTCCCTCTTCCTCTCCCCTCCTCCTCCATCCTCCTCCCTCCTATTCCCTTCTCCTCCTCCCTCCTCCTCCTCCTCTCTCCTCCTCCCTCCTCTCTCCTCCTCCCTCCTCTCTCCTCCTCCCTCCTCCCTTTTCCTCCCTCTACCTTCTCCCTCTACCTCCTCCCTCCTCCTCCTTCCTCCACATCCCTCTTCCTCCTCCTCCCTCCTCATCATTCCTCCTCCTCCTCCCCCTCCCCCTTCTCCCTCCTCATTCTACCTCTTCCTCCCTCCTCCTCCTTCTCCCTCCCCCTCCTCCCCCTCTCTCCTCCTCCTCCCCCCTCCCCCCTCTCCCTCCTCCCTCCTCCTCCTCCCCCACCTGCATTCTCCTCCCTCCTCCTCCTTCTCCCTCCTCCTCCCCCTCCCTCCTCCCCCTCCTCCCTCTTCCTCCTCCTCCTCCTCCTTCACCCTCCTCCCTCCTCCTCCTCCTTCACCCTCCTCCCTCCTCCTCCCTCCTCCTCCTCCTCCTCCCTCCTCCTCCCTCCTCATCCCTCTTCCTCCTCCTCCTCCCTCCTCCTTCTCCCCTTTCCCCCCTCCTTCTCTTAATCCCTCCTCCTCCCTCCTATTCCTCCCTACTCCTCCTCCTCCCTCCTCCTCCTCTCTCCGCCTATCTCTTCCTCCCTCCTCCTCCTCCCTCCTCCACTCTCTTCCTCCTACCTCCTCGCCCTCCTCTTCCTTCCTCCTTCGCCCTCCTCCTCCCTTCTCCTCCCTTCTCCTCCTACCCCTCCCTCCTCCCCCTCCTCCTTCCTCCTCCTTCCTCCCTCCTCCTCCCCCTCCTCCCTCTCCTCCTTCCTCCTCCTCCCTCTCCTCCTCATCCCTCCTTCTCCATTCTCCTCCTCCCTCCTCCCTCTACCTCCTCCCTCCTCCTCCCTTCACATTCCTCTTCCTCCTCCTCCCTCCTCCTCTCTCCTCCTCCTCTCTCCTCCTCCCTCCTCCTCCTCCTTCTACCTCCTCCCTCCTCCTCCCTTCACATTCCTCCTCCTCCCCCTCATCCTCTTCCCTCCTTCTCCTCCCTCCTCCTTCTCCCTCTTCCTCCTCCCTCTTCCTCCCTCTCTCATCCTCCTCCCTTTCCCTCCTCCTCCCTCTCCTCCTCCTCCTCCTCCTGCGTTCTCCTTCTCCCTCCTCCTCCCTCTTCCTCCTCCCTCCTCCTTCTCCTCCCTCCTCCCTCCTCCTTCTCCCTCTTCCTCCTCCCTCTTCCTCCCACTTCCTGCTCCCTCTGCCTCCTCCCTCCTCCTACTCTCTCCTCCTCCTCCCTCCTCCTCCCCCTCCTCCTCCACCCTACTCCTCCCTCCTCTTCCTAATCCCTCCTCCCTCCTATTCCTCCCTATTCCTCCTGTCTCCTGTCTCCTCCTCCCTCCTCTTCCCTCCTCCATCTCCCTCTTCCTCCTCCTTCCTCCATTTACCCAAGACAGACAGACAGACAGATAGTCGGGAACGGGATCTTATATGACTACTTATATGATTTAAATGAGATGCTCTCCACCATGGGCTGGGCCGGGTCAGACAGACAAACAGACAGATAGATGGACAGACAGACAGACAGACAGTCGGGAACGGGAACTTATATGACTACTTATATGAATTAAATGAGATGCTCCCCACCAGGAGTTGGGCGATGCCGGGCCGAGTCAGACAGACAGATAGATAGTCGGGAACGGGAACTTATATGACTACTTATATGATTTAAATGAGATGCTCTCCACCATGGGCTGGGCCGGGTCAGACAGACAAACAGACAGATAGATGGACAGACAGACAGACAGACAGTCGGGAACGAGAACTTATATGACTACTTATATGAATTAAATGAGATGCTCCCCACCAGGAGTTGGGCGATGCCGGGCCGAGTCAGACAGACAGACAGACAGATAGATAGTCGGGAACGGGAACTTATATGACTACTTATATGAATTAAATGAGATGCTCCCCATCAGGGTGTGGACGAAGCCGGACCGGGTCAGACAGACAGACAGATAGACAGACAGACAGACAGACAGATTGTCGGTAACGGGAACGGGAACTTATATGACTACTTATATGAATTAAATGAGATGCTCCCCATCAGGGTCTGGACGAAGCCGGACCGGGTCAGACAGACAGACAGACAGACAGACAGACAGACAGATTGTCGGTAACGGGAACGAGAACTTATTTGACTACTTATATGAATTAAATGAGATGCTCCCCACCAGGGTCTGGGCGAAGCCGGACCGGGTCAGCTAGTAATATAATGAAACCCTAGTATAACAGCCAGTCCCCTTTTGGTAGGCCAGTATATTCCACATAGAAGTAATAATATAATAAAACCCTAGTATAACAGCCAGTCCCCTTTTGGTAGGCCAGTATATTCCACATAGAAGTAATAATATAATAAAACCCTAGTATAACAGCCAGTCAACTTTTGGTAGGCCAGTATATTCCACATAGAAGTAATAATATAATAAAACCCTAGTATAACAGCCAGTCCCCTTTTGGTAGGCCAGTATATTCCACATAGAAGTAATAATATAATAAAACCCTAGTATAACAGCCAGTCCCCTTTTGGTAGGCCAGTATATTCCACATAGAAGTAATAATATAATAAAACCCTAGTATAACAGCCAGTCCCCTTTTGGTAGGCCAGTATATTCCACATAGAAGTAATAATATAATAAAACCCTAGTATAACAGCCAGTCCCCTTTTGGTAGGCCAGTATATTCCACATAGAAGTAATAATATAATAAAACCCTAGTATAACAGCCAGTCCCCTTTTGGTAGGCCAGTATATTCCACGTAGAAGTAATAATATAATAAAACCCTAGTATAACAGCCAGTCCCCTTTTGGTAGGCCAGTATATTCCACATAGAAGTAATAATATAATAAAACCCTAGTATAACAGCCAGTCCCCTTTTGGTAGGCCAGTATATTCCACATAGAAGTAATAATATAATAAAACCCTAGTATAACAGCCAGTCCCCTTTTGGTAGGCCAGTATATTCCACGTAGCTAATAAATGCCACACCAATTATTACTATTACTGAGTCGTGTAGTATTTATTTTTAATTTTTCCACATGCCTTTATAATGCATATATTTTATATTGTTGCTATTTTCAGTTAGCCTTGGATGATGTGTGAATGGTATAATGTATGAAAGAGAGTGACAAAAGGGCAGAATGTTAGACGGGCCTGCGTGCCCAATTCTTAACCCTTTCAAAATAAAGTTTTGTTGTTGTTGTTGTTGTTGTTGTGTGTGTGCATGTGCGTGCATGTGTGTGTGTGAGAGAGAGAGAGAGAGAAACAGAGAGTGAATTTATGTATGCTTGTACAAATGTCTTTTTGCTATTAGTTTGTTTATTGAAAGTGCATGGGTTTATGATTGCCAGAATGGCTGGATGCAGTTCGAGCCATGGAGTCCCTGGCCATTATCTTCTGGTCCATCCCATTGGTGATCATCCCTGTGTACATCTATGTGGCCTTGGGTCTCTACTACAGATGCCTGCTGGGCACCATGACTGCCTTCACACTGCTGGGAGGTGAGTAACTTGACACTGACAGAGCTGGGAGGTGAATAACTTGACACTGACAGAGCTGGGAGGTGAGTAACTTGACACTGACAGAGAGCTGGGAGGTGAGTAACTTGACACTGACAGAGAGCTGGGAGGTGAGTAACTTGACACTGACAGAGAGCTGGGAGGTGAGTAACTTGACACTGACAGAGCTTGGAGGTGAGTAACTTGACACTGACAGAGAGCTGGGAGGTGAGTAACTTGACACTGACAGCTGAGAGGTGAGTAACTTGACACTGTCAGAGAGCTGGGAGGTGAGTAACTTGACACTGACAGAGAGCTGGGAGATGAGTAACTTGACACTGACAGAGCTGGGAGGTGAGTAACTTGACACTGACAGAGAGCTGGGAGGTGAGTGACTTGACACTGACATAGCTGGGAGGTGAGTAACTTGACACTGACAGCTGAGAGGTGAGTAACTTGACACTGTCAGAGAGCTGGGAGGTGAGTAACTTGACACTGACAGAGAGCTGGGAGGTGAGTGACTTGACACTGACAGAGCTGGGAGGTGAGTAACTTGACACTGACAGCTGAGAGGTGAGTAACTTGACACTGTCAGAGAGCTGGGAGGTGAGTAACTTGACACTGACAGAGAGCTGGGAGATGAGTAAATTGACACTGACAGAGAGCTGGGAGGTGAGTAACTTGACACTGTCAGAGAGCTGGGAGGTGAGTAACTTGACACTGACAGAGAGCTGGGAGGTGAGTAACTTGACACTGACAGCTGGGAGGTGAGTAACTTGACACTGACAGAGCTGGGAGGTGAGTAACTTGACACTGACAGAGCTGGGAGGTGAGTAACTTGACACTGACAGCTGGGAGGTGAGTAACTTGCCACTGACAGAGCTGGGAGGTGAGTAACTTGACACTGACAGAGAGCTGGGAGGTGAGTAACTTGACACTGACAGAGAGCTGGGAGGTGAGTAACTTGACACTGACAGAGAGCTTGGAGGTGAGTAACTTGACACTGACAGAGAGCTGGGAGGTGAGTAACTTGACACTGACAGAGAGCTTGGAGGTGAGTAACTTGACACTGACAGAGAGCTGGGAGGTGAGTAACTTGACACTGACAGAGAGCTGGGAGGTGAGTAACTTGACACTGACAGAGAGCTTGGAGGTGAGTAACTTGATACTGACAGAGAGCTTGGAGGTGAGTAACTTGATACTGACAGAGAGCTGGGAGGTGAGTAACTTGACACTGACAGCTGGGAGGTGAGTAACTTGACACTGACAGAGCTGGGAGGTGAGTAACTTGACACTGACAGAACTGGGAGGTGAGTAACTTGACACTGACAGAGAGCTTGGAGGTAAGTAACTTGACACTGACAGAGAGCTTGGAGGTAAGTAACTTGACACTGACAGAGCTGGGAGGTGAGTAACTTGACACTGACAGAGAGCTGGGAGGTAAGTAACTTGACACTGACAGAGAGCTGGGAGGTGAGTAACTTGACACTGACAGAGAGCTGGGAGATGAGTAACTTGACACTGACAGAGAGCTGGGAGGTGAGTAACTTGACACTGTCAGAACTGGGAGGTGAGTAACTTGACACTGACAGAGAGCTTGGAGGTAAGTAACTTGACACTGACAGAGAGCTTGGAGGTAAGTAACTTGACACTGACAGAGAGCTGGGAGGTGAGTAACTTGACACTGACAGAGAGCTGGGAGGTGAGTAACTTGACACTGACAGAACTGGGAGGTGAGTAACAATATGACACTGACAGAGAGCTGGGAGATGAGTAACTTGACACTGACAGAGAGCTGGGAGGTGAGTAACTTGACACTGACAGAGAGCTGGGAGGTGAGTAGCTTGACACTGACAGAACTGGGAGGTGAGTAACTTGACACTGACAGAACTGGGAGGTGAGTAACTTGACACTGACAGAACTGGGAGGTGAGTAACTTGACACTGACAGAGCTGGGAGGTGAGTAACTTGACACTGACAGAACTGGGAGGTGAGTAACTTGACACTGACAGAACTGGGAGGTGAGTAACTTGACACTGACAGAACTGGGAGGTGAGTAACTTGACACTGACAGAGAGCTGGGAGGTGAGTAACTTGACACTGACAGAGCTGGGAGGTGAGTAACTTGACACTGACAGAGCTGGGAGGTAACTTGACACTGACAGAGCTGGGAGGTGAGTAACTTGACACTGACAGAACTGGGAGGTGAGTAACTTGACACTGACAGAACTGGGAGGTGAGTAACTTGACACTGACAGAACTGGGAGGTGAGTAACTTGACACTGACAGAACTGGGAGGTGAGTAACTTGACACTGACAGAACTGGGAGGTGAGTAACTTGACACTGACAGAGAGCTGGGAGGTGAGTAACTTGACACTGACAGAGAGCTTGGAGGTGAGTAACTTGACACTGACAGAACTGGGAGGTGAGTAACTTGACACTGACAGAGCTTGGAGGTGAGTAACTTGACACTGACAGAGAGCTGGGAGGTAAGTAACTTGACACTGACAGAACTGGGAGGTTTAGTTTGGTTTAGTTTAGTCGATGGATCAACATCAGGGCACACGGGTGTAACCCATAAGTGCTCCGTTCTCCTCCTAACTCAAACCTGAGTCTGGAGAAACTCAGCTCAGTGCACAAACTCTGTAGCACCGGCAAGGATCCTGAAATACTTTGAGTAGATTTTTAACTCGAAATTTTGCCCGGGCAGCGCCGTTAGGTTACTTTTTTCAATTTCCAACTGCCAAGGGATTTTTTATGTGCGCAACAATACACACGGGCGTCCGATCTCACTACCCAGAGACCAGGGGAAATTTTATTACTCGAAGTCCACGTGAAAAAATCCTGGTCCTCACCGGGGCTTGAACCTGGGACCTCCAGCACTTAAGGCGGACACCATACATCAAGACCACGCAGCCCCTTTGAGTAACTTGACACTGACAGAGAGCTGGGAAGTGAGTAACTTGACACTGAACACTAACACTGACAGAGAGCTGGGAGAATTGTGAAACCAAGACATGGTGTGTCAGAGAATTGTGAAACCACAACTTGGTGCGTCAGAGAATTGTGAAACATGTTCACTGTCCCTAAGCCACAGCACCAGCATGATGATGATTACAATCAATATTCCATCATTTATATCTTTCTTTCTTAAATATATTTGATCTGACTGACCAATGTCCATGTGATGATGATGATGATGATGATGATGATGGTGACAATCAATATTTCATCATTTATATCTTTCTTTCTTAAATATACTTGATCTGACCGACCAATGTCCATGTAATTATGATGGTGACAATCAATATTTCATCATTTATATCTTTCTTTCTTAAATATACTTGATCTGACTGACCAATGTCCATGTAATTATGATGGTGACAATCAATATTTCATCATTTATATCTTTCTTTCTTAAATATACTTGATCTTACCAGCCAATGCCCATTTTGTTTCGTGTATTTTCAGCCATCTGCAATTTAGTAGGCTTCCTGGTATACGCAGCCCAAATTGCCAAAAACGACTCGTGGTCTGCCAGCTGGTGCTTTATTCTCTGCATCATTGCCGATGCCTTTGGCTTGATGTCGTTCGTCATTCTGCTGATAGCCACCTGCAAAAAGCCAGAGTTCACCTTGGACCAGTACTACACATCTGGGTACTTTATCCATCCTGATCGGGATGAGTTGTACGTCATCGGCAACGTGGAGCCGGTCAAGGACGCTAGCATATTTAACGGAGGCCATGTCAATCCAGTTCTGGTTGCAGAATAACAAGACCTAATGCTGTTTCATCCAGCGATGGTGATTCACCGTGCATATCTTGTAACATAACCTCACGTGCAACGATTTTCCATGGGCTACAACTCTTGTTGCTTCAATTGTTGTGAATAGATAATTTTATACGATTCTGAAGAAAATCTTACTTTGAATGCCATTTACAATTTATGTAAAACATTTTGAACATTGTTAAACAAACTGAAATATGTTTACAAATGTCTTTTTGTAAGATAAAAAATAATAACTTATAAACAACATCTGTTTACTGTATAACTGTATATTATATAGACATAGAAAGTGTATAGATATAGGAAAGATACACTCAGAGAAGATATATAGATGCATGAGGTATATAGGTAGAGGACAAATAGAGATAGGAGATAGATGGATGTAGGTTATAGACAAGAGTTCAGATATAGACATTGAATATTGACACGTAGGATATAGACATGGAATTTACACAGGTAGGATATAGACAGGGATAGGATATAAACAGGGGAGGGATCTAGACAGAGGATGTAAAAAGAGGAGGAATATATAGACACAGGATCTATGCAGATACAAAACATAGATGATATTGGTACAAAATATAGAAGATATGGGTACAAAACATAGAAGATATGGGTACAAAACATAGAAATTATAAATACATAACATAGAAGATATAAGTACAAAACATAGAAGATATGAGTAGAAAACAAGATATGAGTACAAAACAGAAGATATGGGTACAAAACATAGAAGTTATAAATACATAACATAGAAGATATAAGTACAAAACATAGAAGATATGAGTAGAAAACAAGATATGGGTACAAAACATAGAAGATGGGTATAAGTACAAAACAGAAAATACTGGTACAAAACATGGAAAATACGGGCATAAAGAATAAGTCAAGAGATATACATCATGAGAATAACAATAATGGCACAACAATGAAAAAATACCCACCAAGATTATTAAAGCATCACAGATATTTGAGAAACATGTTATTTAAAACAACAGGTATATGAAACGTGTTATTTAACACAACAGGTGTATGAAACATGTTATTTAAAACAACAGGCATATGAAACATGTTATTTAACACAACAAGTGTATGAAACATGTTATTTAACACAACAGGCATATGAAACATGTTATTTAACACAACAAGCATATGAAACATGTTATTTAACACAACAGGCATATGAAACATGTTATTTAACACAACAAGCATATGAAACATGTTATTTAACACAAAAGGTGTATGAAACCTGTTATTTAACACAACAAGCATATGTAACATGTTATTTAACACAGCAGGTGTGTGAAACATGTTATTTAACACAAGCATGTGAAACATGTTATTTAACACAACAGGTGTATGAAACATGTTATTTAACACAACAAGTGTATGAAACATGTTATTTAACACAACAGGTGTATGAAATATGTTATTTAACACAACAGGCACATGAAACATGTTATTTAACACAACAGGTGTATGAAATATGTTATTTAACACAACAAGTGTATGAAACATGTTATTTCACACAACAGGTATATGAAACATACTATTTAACACAACAGGCTTATGAAACATGTTATTTAACACAACAGGCATATAAAACATGCTATTTAACACAACAGGCATATGAAACATGTTATTTAACACAACAGGCATATGAAACATGTTATTTAACACAACAGGCATATGAAACATGTTATTTAACACAACAGGCGTATGAAACATGTTATTTAACACAGCAGGCATATGAAACATGTTATTTAACACAACAGGCACATGAAACATGTTATTTAACACAACAGGTGTATGAAACATGTTATTTAACACAAAAGGCATATGAAACATGTTATTTAACATAACAGGCACATGAAACATGTTATTTAACACAACAAGTGTATGAAACATGTTATTTCACACATCAGGCATATGAAACATACTATTTAACACAACGGGCTTATGAAACATGTTATTTAACACAACAGGCATATGAAACATGTTATTTAACACAACAGGCATATGAAACATGTTATTTAACACAACAGGCATATGAAACATGTTATTTAACACAACAGGCATATGAAACATGTTATTTAACACAACAGGCATATGAAACATGTTATTTAACACAACAGGCATATGAAAAATGTTATTTAACACAACAGGCACATGAAACATGTTATTTAACACAACAGGCATATGAAACATGTTATTTAACACAACAAGTGTATGAAACATGTTATTTCACACAACAGGCATATGAAACATACTATTTAACCCTACAGGTATATGAAACATGTTATTTAACACAACAGGCGTATGAAACATACTATTTAACACAACAGGTATATGAAACATGGTATTTAACACAAAAGGCGTGTTAAAAAGATGGACAGCATGCGTTAGTTTCCAATATAAAATAACATTAAGTATTGCAGCTTTGCAGAAAACACAGGACTTTGCAGCGACTTGCCTTCATCAGCAACAAAATCACAAAATACAACATACAAACATGGGGAAGATACTAAAGTGACTACATTAAGGAATAGTAATGGAATGAGAGGAATGGACAGATGAACAATATCAGAACAATGACAAGATGAAAAATATCAGAACAATGAACAGAACATGAAAAATGTACTACATATCTCAGAATCCCAGGCTGTGATACTAACATAAACCTTGGCGTTGATACTTTTATAGAGAGTATGTGGTGTAATAATAACGGGGCTAGGGTACGGTGATGGTCCAGTGAATATTCCAGATAAATGCATGGAAGTAGTACATGAAGATGGGAAGCAGTGGAGATATGATGGTGGGCCCAGAGGGAAAACTATGTAGGACTTCCCCGATAGATGCCCATACAATGCATGAGTGGGTGCTAGTAAAGGGTCGGCCATAGAAGGTGATTGTCAAAGAGCAATGAAGTACATTCTTGGTGGTGCTTTATGTGTGTACTCGGGGAATACTACTGTCTAAGTGGACTGATGTGTGTGAATGCCTACACACACACACACACCAACAAATGCACACACGATCATATATATATATATATATATATATATATATATATATATATATATATATATATATATATATATAAGAAAGGGAAGAGAGAGTGAGAGAGCAGTATAGTACCTATGAAATGCCACCTGGGATATGTGAAAGTATGTGGTCAAACACAAGGCTTTACTCATACTGTTCCATATGAAATAGAGTTAATATGGTTCGTTGTTATACCACGTATTGTATCAAATCTCCCAATGCATTGTGTTATTGGGATTGTATATGGTCAGACCACCCTTAATACACATGATATGAGTTGGCACAGCGAAGCAAGATTGTTATACTGTGTGGTACAGATGTGTAACACCCAGTTTCTCTCTTGCTGTGTGTGAGTGCATATCCCATAGTGGAAATCATGGACAGGCATGTACAAGAGACAGCAAGGATGATGGATATACTGTGGGTGTGTCAACCCCAGCTTCTCTCGTTGCTGTTTATCTTAACTCAAAGTAGTAAGTAACAGATCAAGAATGGACAGGTATGTAAGAGAGAGAGGGCGGATGATGGATATACTGTGGGTGTTGTGGGCACGCCAACTTCTCTCACTGCTGTTGATCTCTCGCTAAGTGTAGTAAGTTAGAAATAAATAATTATATATATATATATATATCTCATCTCATGTTCCTCTTGTATCTTGCGGTGTCGAGGTGAAGTATAAACAGCAGGAGAGTGCCCGATTATGGGTTTCCTGTATCGATATTCCCATGGACTCTGTTATTCCCTGCGTCCACCATTTACGTGGTTGGCCTCTTCCTCTGATTCCATCTGGTCTGTACATCAATGCTTGTTATGGTATATTGTTAGTTGGTAACCTACTTGCATGGCCAAACCATTTGACTTGCTGATTTCTAATAAAATCTAGTGCAGTTATAACTTCCACTTTAGTCCTGATTTCTTCATTTCTGATCTTATCTCTTCTTGATACATTGAGTATTCTTCTCATGAATCTCATTTCTGTTGTTGTGATTTTTCTTTTCTCTTTTTCTGTCATTGTCCAGGTTTGGCATTGGTAACATAGAGTTGGTAGGAAGATTGTGTTGTAAAGTGCTTTCTTAGTAGTTATGGATACATGCATACACACAGAACAGCATCTCCAGTGTGGTTGGTCTCCTGTTGGAGGATTATTATGGACAGGAAGGAATGGTGATATCCTTGTAGGTGCACACTATATTGATAATGATGGCTGTGCTAAACGTGACACCCAGTTCACAGTTTTGGTATTGTTCACATCACAATGCTATGCAGTGATGTATATGTACACTAGATGACATATCCCCATATCTACAACTTTCCCAGTTCACAGTTTTGACCCAGAGCCAGAGTTGTAGACAGTTCAGATTTCAGAACTATAAGTTTGACCAGTGATGTCAACAGACAACTGCCCAAGATGACAACAGTGAGAACTCAAAAGTCAAATCAACCAACATGTCATTGAAGGCAGTTTGGATTCAAACAGAATTGCAAGACAAATGTGTGAATGTTCTGTGTGAGGATGTTGGTGGAGATTTTAAAATGCAAGAGTACATATATACATGTTCCATAGACTGCACTGAAGCATTTGATGGAGATATAGGAATACAAATGTACACATATACATACTCAATAGACTGAACTGATGCATTTGATGGAGCAAAACTTGAGCAGTTAATAAAACAAATCAAGCTTGAATGATATGCATCTAGTTGTCAGCTCATTACAACCACATGACCAACTGGCAAGTGTCAGATATAGTAACATTCAGTCAGCCATGACACCCATAAAAATAGGGTCTGGCATGGGTGCATTCTGTTATCCTGTCACCAGGGTATGGGTGCATTCTGTTATCCTGTCACCAGGGCATGGGTGCATTCTGTTATCCTATCACCAGGGCATGAGTGCATCTTGTTATCCTATCACCAGGGTATGAGTGCATCTTGTTATCCTATCACCAGGGCATGAGTGCATCTTGTTATCCTGTTGCCAGGGTATGAGTGCATCTTGTCATCCTGTCACCAGGGTATGAGTGCATCTTGTCATCCTGTCGCCAGGGTATGAGTGCATCTTGTCATCCTATCACCAGGGCATGAGTGCATCCTGTTATCCTATCACCAGGGTATGAGTGCATCCTGTTATCCTGTTGCCAGGGTATGAGTGCATCCTGTTATCCTATCACCAGGGTATGAGTGCATCTTGTTATCCTGTTGCCAGGGCATGAGTGCATCCTGTTATCCTGTTGCCAGGGTATGAGTGCATCTTGTCATCCTATCACCAGGGCATGAGTGCATCCTGTTATCCTATCACCAGGGTATGAGTGCATCCTGTTATCCTGTTGCCAGGGTATGAGTGCATCCTGTTATCCTATCACCAGTGTATGAGTGCATCTTGTTATCCTGTTGCCAGGGCATGAGTGCATCTTGTTATCCTGTTGCCAGGGTATGAGTGCATCTTGTCATCCTGTCGCCAGGGTAGGAGTGCATCTTGTCATCCTGTCGCCAGGGTATGAGTGCATCTTGTCATCCTATCACCAGGGCATGAGTGCATCCTGTTATCCTATCACCAGGGTATGAGTGCATCCTGTTATCCTGTTGCCAGGGTATGAGTGCATCCTGTTATCCTATCACCAGGGTATGAGTGCATCTTGTTATCCTGTTGCCAGGGCATGAGTGCATCCTGTTATCCTATCACCAGGGTATGAGTGCATCTTGTTATCCTGTCGCCAGGGCATGAGTGCATCTTGTTATCCTGTCGCCAGGGCATGAGTGCATCCTGTTATCCTATCACCAGGGTATGAGTGCATCTTGTTATCCTATCACCAGGGCATGAGTGCATCTTGTTATCCTGTTGCCAGGGTATGAGTGCATCTTGTCATCCTGTCACCAGGGCATGGGTGCATTCTGTTATCCTGTCACCAGGGCATGGGTGCATTCTGTTATCCTATCACCAGGGCATGAGTGCATCTTGTTATCCTATCACCAGGGTATGAGTGCATCTTGTAATCCTGTTGCCAGGGTATGAGTGCATCTTGTCATCCTGTCGCCAGGATATGAGTGCATCTTGTCATCCTGTCGCCAGGGTATGAGTGCATCTTGTCATCCTGTCGCCAGGGCATGAGTGCATCTTGTTATCCTGTCGCCAGGGCATGAGTGCATCATGTTATCCTATCACCAGGGTATGAGTGCATCTTGTTATCCTATCACCAGGGTATGAGTGCATCTTGTCATCCTGTCGCCAGGGTATGAGTGCATCTTGTCATCCTGTCGCCAGGGTATGAGTGCATCCTGTTATCCTATCACCAGGGTATGAGTGCATCTTGTCATCCTGTCGCCAGGGCATGAGTGCATCTTGTCATCCTGTCGCCAGGGCATGAGTGCATCTTGTTATCCTGTCACCAGGGCATGAGTGCATCCTGATATCCTGTCGCCAGGGCATGAGTGCATCCTGTTATCCTATCACCAGGGTATGAGTGCATCTTGTTATCCTATCACCAGGGCATGAGTGCATCTTGTTATCCTGTTGCCAGGGTATTAGTGCATCTTGTCATCCTGTCGCCAGGGCTTGAGTGCATCTTGTTATCCTGTCACCAGGGCATGAGTGCATCCTGTTGTCCTGTCGCCAGGGCATGAGTGCATCCTGTTATCCTGTCATCAGGGCAAGAGTGCACCCTGTTATCCTGTCGCCAGGTCTGTGTAAATAATGCACAAACAGTGTTTTCACAAACACTGAAAGTATACCAAGATTATACACTACACAAGGGAGGGCAAAACATTAACAATCTCACATATATAGATGTATGCATACATGTGATATATACAGATTCCACTTTAGTAGTTATAGAACCCATCCATGTTATGTAAAATTGCACGTTTGTATGTACATATTGGATAATAAAATGACCATATTTTCTGACAAGACTCTTCATCGTTCTAACCTGCAGATATTTTCTTGACCGTTTGTTTTGAGAGGATCAAGGGAGGCTATCATCAGAAAGATAATCAAATATTTGATCAAATTGTGTCCCCTAGAAGTAATGGGTTTTTTTCCCCTAAAGCTATCCCACAAATCATTTACGTCACCAGATGAATACCCACAAAAACCCAAACATTAGTTTCTTGGTTGTAAGAATTTACATTATAGCATTCTGGGCAAACCCTCCACAATGTCACCCTAACCACGTTTGGTTCCCATAATTTATCTGGGAACATAAAGTTGTTGGGATAACACGAACACAATGACAACAAATCAGAAGCCATGAAGCAGATATACGCAGCTCTATTTTTTTTTTTTTTTGCATATCCTATACAGGACATCGCTGCCAACAGCAGCATCTTTCAGCTGTATGTTGATTTCTTGGCAAGATTACGCTCAGTGGTTTGCCATTGCTTTCTGAGCGACCGGCTCAGTATCCCGCAAGTCACCAGCGGGGGTAGAACCGCTCCCAGTTCTCTCCCGCTACGAGACTCTGCGTGATAAACGGGATTACGGAGAAAGTGTTGTAACCCCTCAGCCAGAGAGACCGGCCAGCTCTATTTATGAAAGAAAAATTACGAGATATACCAAAAGGGCCCCGGCTATAACTAAATCGATAAGTCGACAGTTGAACGGGGTCATTCTTCTCAAGAATTGGAATTAGAAGTTGCTGCACCAGGCGTGTTCCTGCAACAATGTATCAAATTTCACCATAACCACCGTTTGGTTCCCATAATTTATCTGGGAACATAAAGGAGATAAGGGAAAGAGGGCGACTTCATTGCACCAGGTTCTACACCATATGCCTCGGTCTCTTGCAGCAAGCCACTCGCTAAAAGCGCCACACATAGCACTGACAGCTCCACACACAGCACCGAAAGCTCCACACACAGCACGGACAGCACCACACATAGCACTGACAGCTCCACACACAGCACTGAAAGCACCACACACAGCACGGACAGCACCACACACAGCACTGAAAGCTCCACGGACAGCACCACACATAGCACTGACAGCTCCACACACAGCACTGAAAGCTCCACACACAGCACGGACAGCATCACACACAGCACTGACAGTGCCACATACAACGCTGAGTCCAAGCTCCAGCGACGACTCCCCAGCGGCCTCAGACAGATTTGCACCCATGACCCACGTGACAGAGTCCGAACATGAACCCACCACTTTCATAGCCTGAGGCAGGAGGCTTGACCACGTGACCACACGGGATCCCCTGGGATCATGCTTATAGTATGTAAGAAGAGGTACGCCGTCTGCGAATATTAGAATGCCTCAAGAGAAGATTTTCTAGACAAACCTAATACATATAGAATCAGGAACATTAGAATGTCAAAGAGAAGATTTTCTAGACAAGCTAATATAGATAGCGTTAGCAGCATTATAATGTTTCATTCACAAGTCTTGTTCAAGAGATAAGAAAAAGACCATCAACTGTTATCTGAAGAAGGTGGCCATGTTGATCTGTACACTATGGAGGCTTGTTGTGATGTCATCACAGTCGTAGCTCGACACTGATCACAGATCTTTGTTGCCATGTTGGTTATCCAGAGACAAGACTGGCTCACCATCTTCATAATCATGTCGTGATGTCATCACAGTCGTAGCTCGACATTGATCACAGATCTCTGTTGCCATGTTGGTTATCCAGAGACAAGACTGGCTCACCATCTTCATAATCATGTCGAGATGTCATCACAGTCGTAGCTCGACATTGATCACAGATCTCTGTTGCCATGTTGGCTATCTAGAGATAAGATTGGCTCGCAGCCATCATAATCGTGTCGGGAATGTAACGGACTCACAGAGCATGCTGAGAAGGGCGGCACTCTTCAATGCAAAAATCAAAGATTGGGAGCATACGTTCAACCAGCTTGTTTTCCCAGGGCTAGCCGGTGTGTTGGGGAACTAGCAGGCGGACAGAATGGCTGAGTCTGCACCGCTTGGTGAGGTATTTGTGCACGATATGGTAGATATGATCAGCATCCCTTGGGGTCATGAGTATAGTGTGTAAGTACAGGCACACCAACATCGTCTCGAGAGTATAGTGTGTAAGTACAGGCACACCAACATTGTCTGGAGAGTATAGTGTGTAAGTACAGGCACACCAACATCGTGAGGAGAGTACAGTGTCTAAGTACAGGCACACCAACATCGTGTGGAGAGTACAGTGTGTAAGTACAGGCGCACCAACATCGTGTGGAGAGTATAGTGTGTAAGTACAGGCACACCAACATCGTGAGGAGAGTACAGTGTCTAAGTACAGGCACACCAACATTGTCTGGAGAGTATAGTGTGTAAGAACAGACACACCAACATCGTCTGGAGAGTACAGTGTGTAAGTACAGGCACACCAACATTGTCTGGAGAGTATAGTGTGTAAGAACAGGCACACCAACATTGTCTGGAGAGTATAGTGTGTAAGTACAGGCACACCAACATTGTCTGGAGAGTACAGTGTGTAAGTACAGGCACACCAGCATTGTCTGGAGAGTACAGTGTGTAAGTACAGGCACACCAACATTGTCTGGAGAGTACAGTGTGTAAGTACAGGCACACCAACATCGTGTGGAGAGTACAGTGTGTAAGTACAGGCACACCAACATTGTCTGGAGAGTATAGTGTGTAAGTACAGGCACACCAACATCGTCTGGAGAGTATAGTGTGTAAGTACAGGCACACCAACATCGTGTGGAGAGTATAGTGTGTAAGTACAGGCACACCAACATCGTGTGGAGAGTATAGTGTGTAAGTACAGGCACACCAACATCGTGTGGAGAGTATAGTGTGTAAGTACAGGCACACCAACATCGTCTGGAGAGTACAGTGTGTAAGTACAGGCACACCAACATTGTCTGGAGAGTATAGTGTGTAAGTACAGGCACACCAACATTGTCTGGAGAGTATAGTGTGTAAGTACAGGCACACCAACATCGTGTGGAGAGTATAGTGTGTAAGTACAGGCACACCAACATTGTCTGGAGAGTATAGTGTGTAAGTACAGGCACACCAACATTGTCTGGAGAGTATAGTGTGTAAGTACAGGCACACCAACATCGTGTGGAGAGTATAGTGTGTAAGTACAGGCACACCAACATCGTGTGGAGAGTACAGTGTGTAAGTACAGGCACACCAACATTGTCTGGAGAGTATAGTGTGTAAGTACAGGCACACCAACATTGTCTGGAGAGTATAGTGTGTAAGTACAGGCACACCAACATCGTCTGGAGAGTATAGTGTGTAAGTACAGGCACACCAACATTGTCTGGAGAGTATAGTGTGTAAGTACAGGCACACCAACATTGTCTGGAGAGTATAGTGTGTAAGTACAGGCACACCAACATCGTGTGGAGAGTATAGTGTGTAAGTACAGGCACACCAACATTGTCTGGAGAGTATAGTGTGTAAGTACAGGCACACCAACATTGTCTGGAGAGTATAGTGTGTAAGTACAGGCACACCAACATTGTCTGGAGAGTATAGTGTGTAAGTACAGGCACACCAACATTGTCTGGAGAGTACAGTGTGTAAGTACAGGCACACCAACATGTCTGGAGAGTAAGTGTGTAAGTACAGGCACACCAACATTGTCTGGAGAGTATAGTGTGTAAGTACAGGCACACCAACATTGTCTGGAGAGTATAGTGTGGTAAGTAACAGGCACACCAACATCGTGTGGAGAGTATAGTGTGTAAGTACAGGCACACAAACATTGTCTGGAGAGTATAGTGTGTAAGTAAAGGCACACCAACATTGTCTGGAGAGTATAGTGTCTAAGTACAGGCACACCAACATCGTGTGGAGAGTACAGTGTGTAAGTACAAGCACACCAACATTGTCTGGAGAGTATAGTGTGTAAGTACAGGCACACCAACATTGTCTGGAGAGTACAGTGTGTAAGTACAGGCACACCAACATTGTCTGGAGAGTACAGTGTGTAAGTACAGGCACACCAACATTGTCTGGAGAGTACAGTGTGTAAGTAACAGGCACACCAACATCGTGTGGAGAGTACAGTGTGTAAGTACAGGCACACCAACACCAACATTGTCTAGAGAGTATAGTGTGTAAGAACAGGCACACCAACACCAACATTGTCTGGAGAGTACAGTGTGTAAGTACAGGCACATCAATATCGTGTGGAGAGTATAGTGTGTAAGTACAGGCACACCAACACCAACATTGTCTAGAGAGTATAGTGTGTAAGTACAGGCACACCAACATCGTGTGGAGAGTATAGTGTGTAAGTACAGGCACACCAACATCGTGTGGAGAGTATAGTGTGTAAGTACAGGCACACCAACATTGTCTGGAGAGTATAGTGTGTAAGTACAGGCACACCAACATCGTGTGGAGAGTATAGTGTGTAAGTACAGACACACCAACATTGTCTGGAGAGTACAGTGTGTAAGTACAGGCACACGAACATCGTGTGGAGAGTACAGTGTGTAAGTACAGGCACACCACCACCAACATTGTCTAGAGAGTATAGTGTGTAAGAACAGGCACACCAACATTGTGTGGAGAGTATAGTGTGTAGGTACAGGCACACCAACATTGTCTGGAGAGTATAGTGTGTAAGTACAGGCACACCAACATTGTCTGGAGAGTACAGTGTGTAAGTACAGGCACACCAACATTGTCTGGAGAGTATAGTATGTAAGTACAGGCACACCAACATCGTGTGGAGAGTATAGTGTGTAAGTACAGGCACACCAACATTGTCTGGAGAGTACAGTGTGTACGTACAGGCACACCAACATTGTCTAGAGAGTATAGTGTGTAAGAACAGGCACACCAACATCGTGTGGAGAGTATAGTGTGTAAGAACAGGCACACCAACATTGTCTGGAGAGTACAGTGTGTAAGTACAGGCACACCAACATCGTGTGGAGAGTACAGTGTGTAAGTACAGGCACACCAACATTGTCTGGAGAGTATAGTGTGTAAGTACAGGCACACCAACATCGTGTGGAGAGTATAGTGTGTAAGTACAGGCACACCAACACCAACATTGTCTAGAGAGTATAGTGTGTAAGAACAAGCACACCAACATCGTGTGGAGAGTATAGTGTGTAAGTACAGGCACACCAACACCAACATTGTCTGGAGAGTATAGTGTGCAAGAACAGGCACACTAACATCGTGTGGAGAGTATAGTGTGTAAGTACAGGCACACCAATACCAACATCGTCTGGAGAGTATAGTGTGTAAGAACAGGCACACCAACATCGTGTGGAGAGTATAGTGTGTAAGAACAGACACACCAACATCGTCTGGAGAGTACAGTAAGAACAGACACACCAACATTGTGTGGAGAGTACAGTGTGTAAGTACAGGCACACCAACATTGTCTGGAGAGTACAGTAAGAACAGACACACCAACATCGTCTGGAGAGTACAGTGTGTAAGTACAGGCACACCAACATTGTCTGGAGAGTACAGTGTGTAAGTACAGGCACACCAACATCGTGTGGAGAGTACAGTGTGTAAGTACAGGCACACCAACATTGTCTGGAGAGTACAGTAAGAACAGGCACACCAACATCGTGTGGAGAGTATAGTGTGTAAGTACAGGCACACCAACATCGTGTGGAGAGTATAGTGTGTAAGAACAGGCACACCAACATCGTCTGGAGAGTACAGTGTGTAAGTACAGGCACACCAACATCGTCTGGAGAGTACAGTGTGTAAGTACAGGCACACCAACATTGTCTGGAGAGTATAGTAAGAACAGACACACCAACATCGTGTGGAGAGTACAGTGTGTAGTACAGGCACACCAACATTGTCTGGAGAGTACAGTAAGAACAGGCACACCAACATCGTCTGGAGAGTACAGTGTGTAAGTACAGGCACACCAACATTGTCTGGAGAGTACAGTAAGAACAGACACACCAACATCGTCTGGAGAGTACAGTAAGAACAGACACACCAACATTGTGTGGAGAGTACAGTGTGTAAGTACAGGCACACCAACATTGTCTGGAGAGTACAGTAAGAACAGACACACCAACATCGTCTGGAGAGTACAGTAAGAACAGACACACCAACATTGTGTGGAGAGTATAGTGTGTAAGTACAGGCACACCAACATCGTGTGGAGAGTATAGTGTGTAAGTACAGGCACACCAACATCGTCTGGAGAGTACAGTGTGTAAGTACAGGAACACCAACATCGTCTGGAGAGTACAGTGTGTAAGTACAGGCACACCAACATCGTCTGGAGAGTATAGTAAGAACAGACACACCAACATCGTGTGGAGAGTACAGTGTGTAAGTACAGGCACACCAACATCGTCTGGAGAGTACAGTGTGTAAGTACAGGCACACCAACATCGTGTGGAGAGTACAGTGTGTAAGTACAGGCACACCAACATTGTCTGGAGAGTATAGTAAGAACAGACACACCAACATCGTGTGGAGAGTACAGTGTGTAAGTACAGGCACACCAACATTGTCTGGAGAGTACAGTAAGAACAGGCACACCAACATCGTGTGGAGAGTATAGTGTGTAAGTACAGGCACACCAACATCGTGTGGAGAGTATAGTGTGTAAGAACAGACACACCAACATCGTCTGGAGAGTACAGTGTGTAAGAACAGACACACCAACATCGTCTGGAGAGTACAGTAACTACAGACACACCAACATTGTCTGGAGAGTACAGTGTGTAAGAACAGGCACACCAACATTGTCTGGAGAGTATAGTGTGTAAGAACAGGCACACCAACATCGTGTGGAGAGTATAGTGTGTAAGAACAGTCACACCAACATCGTGTGGAGAGTATAGTGTGTAAGTACAGGCACACCAACATCGTGTGGAGAGTATAGTGTGTAAGAACAGGCACACCAACATCGTGTGGAGAGTATAGTGTGTAAGTACAGGCACACCAACATCGTGTGGAGAGTATAGTGTGTAAGTACAGGCACACCAACACCAACATTGTCTAGAGAGTATAGTGTGTAAGTACAGGCACACCAACATCGTGTGGAGAGTATAGTGTGTAAGTACAGGCACACCAACACCAACATTGTCTAGAGATTATAGTGTGTAAGTACAGGCACACCAACATCGTGTGGAGAGAATGGCGCGACAGGGAGTGACCGGAGGATCTAGTGACCGGAGGATCTAATGACCGGAGGATCTAGTGACCGGAGGATCTAGTGACCGGAGGATCTAGTGACCGGAGGATCTGACCGACACTCAGGACTTGGAGAAATGGCCACATGGGCTGGCACCATTAGCACTGGGATTCTTCGCTGGTTGTTGAAGATGGGGATGGATCACATTTGGTTATGTCATGATTATTGTGACGTTGGTTCTTGATTCAAATCCTCCTCCTTCTCCTCCTCCTTCTTCTCCTCCTCCTCCTCTTCCCCTCCTCCTCCTCACCGTCGTCATCATCATCATCATCATCATCATCAAGTGCCAGCTCTATACTGAAGGCGGTATTCATAGCGCATTGGTACAGACCCCCCCCCCCCCTTCCGTCCCTAGTCCGGAGTCTTACTAATGCATTGGTACATCACCCCCTCCCCCAGTCCGAAGTCTCCATAGTACATTGGTACAGGCTTTCTCTCCCCCCCCCCCCCCCAGAACCTAGTCTTTATAGTGCATTGGTACAGGCTCCCCCCCCCCCTCTAGTATGGAGTCTTTTAGTGCATTAGTACAGACTTTCTCTCTCTCCCCCCTTCCTTTCCAGTTTGGGGTCTTCTTAGTGCAGTGGTTCTCAACCTGTTTTGGCCCGTGTCCCCCTTCACCATATTTTCAGAACGTCATCCCCCCCTTTCGTATTTCCTACCTAAAAATCCCGTCCCCGCCCCTACATAGTATACGTAATAATTGAA